>CAXARO010001692.1:0-80521 GCA_963971305.1 Arcuatula senhousia
CGGCATGCTTGATCGCTATAATGCCTTAAAATGACAATTAGTATCAAAGCTTATCAGGGGGTCCAATGTAACTGGTAAGTGCGCAGCATAATTTGGTAAGTGACTATAAAGATGGCGGAAAAACCTCGCTTCGTTCGACAACAGTCAGTTTTTTCTTCGTGTTTACAAAAGTTATATACATCTAATGAATAAAACCATGTTACCTTTCGGCAATTATGAGTTATGAGAAATGGTCCATAACAAAAATATGATGCTTGATTTGCTTTTTAAAAAGCTATTGAAGAAAAACTGGCCACTTGACAGCAATTTTTTTGTCATGCCGAAATACACAGGCTTTGTTTCAGGTACTCTGATCACAAACGTTATGTTTTATGGTGTTTTCTGGCTCGTCAACAAGCATGGCTATTCCCAAATATTTGTTTCTGTAAAAGAAACATGTATTTGTTGACATATTTACAATTATTTGATTTTTTTTGGTAAGTGCAAGTCAGTGTACTAAAAAAATTGGTAATGTATATTATTACAGTGCAAAAACTTATGAAAGCACATCTTTTAACTCTAAATGTAAAAAAGACAAAATCCATGATAATCCAAAATAGATTAATAGATTCTGATTCATTCGTCACATTTAATGATGAAAAAATTCAAAATACATCTGAGTATAAATTTTTAGGCTGTTTATCAAAGTGCAATGGTAATCTGAAGTCCAGTCTAGATGATTTAGCAAAAAAGGCAAGAAAAGTTTTATTTTTACTTAGACAAAAATCTAAATCAATGGGAAATATCCCCATCAAGGTGATGAATAACTTATTCGAAAAACTAGTTAGACCTATTCTAACATATAATTCAGAGATATCATTTATGGATAATTATTTGACTTTCTATAGAGATAAAAAGCGAGCTACACAGACAAATAAAGTTGTAGACTATATTTCCTTTGTAGATATAAGACTAGTTCTGAGAAAGTTCATTTAATTTTTTGTAAATCCCTATTGGGAACTAAAAAAACTTCTTGAAACATTGGGTTGAGAACAGAATTGGGTAGACTTCCTATTGAAAGTTTCATACATACTCAATTTCTATTATACCTAGCAAGACTTCATAGGTTAATTATCTTAGTAATAATTTGGTTCCCCAGTTTGGTATTTTTGGTTTTATTGTTCTATGCTCTTCATATTCATATAGTGTTTGGCATTTTCATTATTTTTGGTAGAGCCGCCTCTGATGAGTCTTGAATAGACGAAACGCGCGTCAGGCGTAGCAACATTTATTGTCTGGAACTTTGTTGACATTTGTATTTCATACAGATGATATAAACCCATTGTTAAAAGAATCTTTTGATCTCACCAAAGAACTTGATAGTCAATGCATTTATAGTTGGTATACTTTTGTCAAAGACATTTCAGCAGATTTAGATTTCTCAGAAAATGTTTTCAGTTGTAAGGTGTTAAAAGAAGTAAAAAATTTGAAAAACAATGTTAAAAATAGAGTCACTGAAAAATTTAAAAGAGTACTTATTGAAAAAAATGATGGATTCGACGAAACTAGCAAATTATTTCTTTATAAGAAGTTAAATCCATCTCTAGAGGGGGAATTCTATCTTTCGGAACCATTATTTTCAATTAGGAATATATTCACTAAAATGCGTATCAGTGACCACAACCTTGAAATAGAAAAAGGCCGTTATTATTCCTCGTCAAGATAGACTTTGCAAATCGTGTAAGTGTATTGAAGACGAGTATCATTTTATCTTAAATTGTAAAATTAATAGTAATTTGAGAGAAAATCTTTACAACTCTATTAAAGCTGATAAAAGAGAATTTTTGAATATGACAGAAGAAGAAAAACTGGTCTATTTGCTTAACCCTAAAACTTTTAAACATATTAGGTTGATAGGATTCTTTTTAAAACAGTCATTAGAACTGAGGACGGAAGTTTCATAAGTCATTTAATATGTTATTTGCCTTTATTACTTATACAATATATAGCATATTATATCATGTTCTTGTAGTCATCTTATATTTGCTTTCTTATTTGTATATGTATTTCTTTGTCACAAACTGTACATATGTTTAATGACAAATAAAAGTTGTACAATAAAAGTTGTATTTCCGTGCATTTATATTTCTATTGTAATCGATTTGAGCCGGATTCCAGTAGTGAAAATCCGGGTTATAAAATGGTGAATGTCGGGCTGGCGGGCGGGGAAAATACTTTCGTAACAGTTTTCTCGGTAACTACTAATTACAGGTCATTGATATTTGGTATGCAGCATCAGCATGGGCTCCCATAACGTGGGATTGAATTCAGGTCTGTGGCTCATATATTTCCTGTTAAACGAAATCCGGCCATTACTGTCTTTGACCAATTTTTGGGGGGTTATTTTAATCTTGATGTGTACGATTGCTTTTTTTTAAGAATAAGTATTAAGCTTTTTATATTTTGTAAAATCCCAGGCGTAACACGATATGAGCAGAAATAAAGCACAACTGAATAAACAACAATACAGTTTCTCCTCTCATTTCATATTCTACAGACAAAACGGTACTATCGTATTTAGAAACTGATTATCAAAATGAAATCTTAAAGAGTGTCTAGAAATATACAAAAAATAATGATATCCATAAACAAACATCAAATGAGTTTTAATATACACCACGGTAACATAGAAAGGTGCGAGGTTTGGTCCCGTACAATTTTATTAAATAGCCAAGTCCTTTAGAATTTACCGATGATCCAGTTGTTTAATCAGTATAACAGTTTATATAAAACTTTTTTTGTCATTTTGTTTGGATATTTTATGTAGTCTGGTATTTTTGTTGTGAGCAAATTTATAATTATGACACCATGAATTCAATAATCTAGTAGGAATTGCAATACATTGGCGTTCTTTTTTTTCACTGCCATCAGCTTTCGAGCGTTAACGATAGCCGTTAAGATCCCGTGGCAATAACAAATAGTCTTTTATTACATTATTTTTTCCTTTTGTTGTATTTTTTAACACCCAAGGACACTTGAATGTGCCCACCACAATGCATGCAATGCTCGCAGATGAAATTGGGTGCCCGGTGAATTGGCATGTGCTGTTTCAATTCAGTATCAGTTCTTTTTTTTCTTGGTTTCGGTGGTCAAAGCTGAACGATATTGTTAAAGGAGCACCTTCTTGGCTTCAAACATATTTTTCAAACTCCCTTTTAAATACAAAAAGCTCGAAGCATTAGTCACATTTAATTCGTATAGGTTTTCACATTGATCATAAATTTATTTGTACCAATAAAACTAAAGTGTTAACGCATGACCATACTCATCATAGCAAAGTAACAGAATTGGCAATGTGAAATTAACATAACTGACTAGAAAATATGTACATCTTTACAATACACGTTTGAATGTCTAGTATATAATCAAACAATGTTACTGTAATTTCCAGCCTGAAAAACATCTGACAAACAGGTTTTGATTTTTTGAGTGCCCTCTGACAGCGAGGATCGAACTCAAAACATTTGGGACATCTACGGCGTTCCGTACTACGCGTCTAGCTAACAGAAAAGAGGTTGTAACCATGTACTTTGTCGAAAAATATCAAAGTGATTTGAACCAGCCTGATAAACAGATACATGTAGTAGAGTAGAAATGTATCGGGAATTTAAAAAAGTTATCTACGTAAACGTAAACTCAATATGCATGAATATAAAAGGCACACTTTCAAAATGTATACAGTTGTGATAATATACATAAAGAATATATATAAAGTTTATCATATACTTTGGTTTGTAATTGTCCGTCAATAACACCTAAAGCTAAATCCAAAAATTGACATCTATCACCGGTGACGTTAGATTTCTTCAAGGTTAAAATTAAGAAGAAATATAAAATCATTTTAAACCCAGAACTATACACGCTCTCACTTCAATACACATTTGTGATTATTTAGATATGTTCGGTAAAATTGGAATGTATGGACAGAGAGAAATTTTGACTAAACACTCACTGAAAGACTTAACAAGTCTGAACATTTGTTGGTTAACACATAGTAAGAATGGAACCTTTAAATCTGTTTTAGAATATGCTCAGATGCCTCAGAGAAGTACTTGTGTGAATAAAGGTGATAACAAAATTACTAAACTTCGGGGGTCAATTTCAATCTCGAAGAAAAAAGACAAAATATGGAAGACACATCGGAATAGTTATACATCGCAATGGTCCTGACTTGGTACAGGCATTTCAAATGAAATGGTGGGGTAAACCAGGTTTCATTTTGTTTTTTGAAGGTCAAAGAAAAGAAATATTTTTAAACAAGAGGCTCCCAGGAGCCTGAATCGCTCACCTGACATATGTGCCTGAAGTAAAGGCTATTAGGGAAAATCTATTTGACATTAAGAGGGTTATAAGTTTAATAAGGGTACCATCTGACAATATGGTGGATCTTAAGGTGCTGATCACTTTGATCTCAATTAAAATTCAAAAATCTGTCACCCTTTTAGAGTTATTAGCAATAAAATGCAGTTTAACCCAATGTTCTATTTTTAGCCACAGCGGCCATGTTTTACAACCAATCAAAAATCCCCACATCAGTTCTATACACCTAATGCTAACAAAGAATACCAAGTTTGGTTCCAATTTGACTATAAGTGTCAGAGGAGTTAACATTTTCAATGTAATGAGGAAATGCTTTTTAAAAGCTCAATTTTGACGTTCTAAGGGCAATAACTCCTCAAAGGAAAGGTCCTACAACGTTGACCCTATACATATTTAGTAGATCTTGATGTGCTTAACAATATGCAATTTAAATTTCTCAAATATCTTGTATAGTTTTCAAAATATTGAGCTAAACAGGTGCAAAATTTGCCAAAAATCCACAAAAAGGGCAATAACTCCTACATGGGTCGTTGGATTTTCTTAAAAATTTCAGACCTGGTAGATCTTCAGGTGCTGATTACTTTTGTTTCCATCAAAATTTTAAAATCTGTCACCGTTTTTGAGTTATTTGCAAAAAACTGCCATTCACCCCTATGTTCTATTTTTAGCCACGGCGGCCATGTTTTACGACGAATCGAAAATCCCCACATTAGTTCTATACACCTGATGCTAATAAACAACTATACCAAGTTTGGTTCCAATTGGACTTAAAGTGTCAGAGGAGATAACCTTTTCAATGTAAAGAGGAAATGCTGTTAAAATGCTCAATTTTGACGTTCTAAGGGAAATAACTCCTAAAAGGAAAGGTTTTACAACGTTGACCCTATTACATATTTTGTAGATCCTGATGTGCTTAACAATATGCAATTTAAATTTCTCAAATATCTTGTATAGTTTTCAAGATATTGAGCTAAACAGGTGCACAATTTGCCAAAAATCCACAAAAAGGGCAATAACTCCAACATGGGTTGCTGGATTTTCTTCAAAATTTCAGACCTGGTAGATCTTGAGGTGCTGATCACTTTTGTTTCCAATCAAAATTTTAAAATATGTCACCGTTTTTGAGTTATTTGCAAAAAACTGCCATTTACCCCTATGTTCTATTTTTAGCCACAGCGGCCATGTTTTACGACCAATCAAAAATCCCCACATCAGTTCTATACACCTAATGCTAATAAACAACTATACCAAGTTTGGTTCCAATTGGACTTAAAGTGTCAGAGGAGTTAACGTTTTCAATGAAATGAGGAAATGCCGTTAAAATGCTGAATTTTGACGTTCTAAGGGCAATAACTCCTAAAAGGAAAGGTTCTACAACGTTGACCCTATTTCATATTTTGTAGATCTTGATGTGTTCAACAATATGCAATTTAATTTTCTCAAATATCTTGTATAGGTTTCAAGATATTGAGCTAAACAGGTGCAAAATTTGCAAAAAATCCACAAAAAGGGCAATAACTCCTACATGGGTCGTTGGATTTTCTTTAAAATTTCAGGGTAGGTAGATCTTGAGGTGCTGATCACTTTTTCCCTGTCAGAATTTTGATATTTGTAGCCGTTTTTGAGTTATTTGCAAAAAACTGCATTTTACCCCTATGTTCTATTTTTAGCCACAGCGGCCATGTTTTACGACGAATCAAAAATCCCTACATCAGTTCTTAGCACCGAATGCTAATGAACAACTATACCAAGTATGGTTTCAATTGGACTTATGGTGTCAGAGGAGTTAACGTTTTAAAAAGTTTACAGACGACGGACGGACGACGGACGCCAAGTGATGACAATAGCTCACATGACCCTTCGGGACAGGTGAGCTAAAAAACCTGCAGCTTTGAAGTGGTTTTGACCCACTAACTCCGATTTCTCGGTGTTTTACATTAAACTATCAAAGCTGATAACAGTTTTTTTTAAATATTATGCTTTTACTGTTTTTTTGTTGTTATTTTGTTTTCTAAACTTTTATCATTTTCTTTAGTTTTGTGTTTATTTTTTTTTTATTTTATCCTAAGTCATTTGTTTTTTTAAGAATCTGTTACTCTTTTTTTTTACTTCATAAATTACTTTTAACATGTATTTCTACCATGTTCCAAACCCAGTGTTTTTACAGCCTGCGTCCATACTGTGGCATTTGAAAAAAAAACAATAACGTTCCGGCAAAAAACCATAATGATACTTTACAATGTTTGCAATAGACCATAGTCTTATTAGAAGATGGAGTGTTTCCAAGAAGTTTGGATTCAGCAAAACAATACATACGTCTCTAGCGTTTGGATTTAAAATGTTTAAAATGTTTGCAATAGACCAAAGTCCTATTAGAAGATGGAGTGTTTCCAAGAAGTTTAGATTCAGCAAATTAATACATACGTCTCGGGCCATTGGATGGAGGATGAAAGCTGGCAACACTCAACCGAAATACTTTCTGGAGAAGTGGAATTCTGGCTTTCTAAATTCAAAATTGATTTCACCAAGCATTCTCTAAATTCAAAATGGCTACAATAATCTTTGAGTTATTCTGGAAACTCTTAAAAAAATTATAATAGAATAATATTAGCTAGACAATGAAAAAATATAACTTTCCACCTATAAAATTTTGTTTTTTTGATATCTTGATAAATTACTGATTGGACTTGTCTACCCAAAACATGCCTTCATTGTAAGCATTGACACAACCTGTTTTACACTTTGCTTTTTCCAGATTGTTCTACCTTGTACAGTATTGACCCAAGTAGTTAACTTTGAGCCCTGATGAATGGGAGATATTATTGAAACAACTTTACAGTCTTTTCATTGCACAACTAAAACAATTTCAAAACTATGCCATTTGAAATCACCACGATTTGATATTTTATCCCATCCATCATTTTTTTTTTGGAAACATCCAGGCATTACAGATGAATTCTTTTTTATAGCACCTTATAACATATAATGTCTTAACAAAAAGATCTCTAACTAATGGTAAAGTGGTATAAAAACTATCCATAAACAATCTTTAACCTTGATTCAAAATCATATCTTTTGATAAATGTGTCTCAACTGCTGGGCTAAACCCTAACTGATATCATTAATAACAGTTCTTTTTTCCTAAATATACAAAAAAAGTTAGATGCATACCCAGTTATAGTGTCAGCTAAAACCCAAAGTTTGATTCCAAATTGCACAGACTTTTCCTTCATAAATTGATGTATCCCACTGAACTTGTGGTTGGACTTTACAATTCTTTCATCAACCACAATCTGTTCATATGGCTGAAATGAGTAAGCTGATACAGTTATCACATTGTCAATCAATCAATCGGGTAAGTTTGTCCTCTATAGTAAAAAATACAAATTTGTTGTTGTATCAAAGAGTTAAAAATTGATGTATAAGATGGTATAAAGAGGTGTGCTCTAGCAAGAACAGGAATGAGAAAGTAAATAACGTGGTACAAACTATTTCAACTATAATATATACATTTTATATGACATCATTAGACTTCTACTATACAATATTAATAGTTTATTAGCTTAATATTTGAGCAGTTCATATGAAATTGTTGATGGACAGACAGACAGACAGACAGACAGACAGACAGACAAAGTAATAACTACAGGATGTCAGTCATGACAGATCGGGTTGAATAAATAATAATAATTACCCCATGACCTTTTGTATGTATACAGCATCAGGAAAGGATCAAATTAAGTAGGATTTAATTTCAGGTCTGTTGTGAACATAATTTCTGTTAAACATGTTAAATGATAACTTAGATTTGTTTTCAATATAAGAGCCTGAATCGCTCACCTGAACTACACAGATACATATATTAGTAGATATTATTGTGCTTAACCATATGCTATTTAAATTTCTGAAATATCTTGGTTAGTTTTCAAGATATTGGGCTTAATAAGTGCAAATTTGGAAAAAAAAATAGGAAAAAGAACAATAACTCCCACATCAGAAGTCAGATCTTTTTCGAAATTTCAGGACAGGTAGATCTTAATATGCTGATCACTTTTGATTCTTGCACAATTTTGATATCTGAAACCATTTTTGAGTTATTAGCAAAGAAATGCGATTTACCCCTATGTTCTATTTTTAGCCATGGCGGCCATGTTTTTTTTTACGAATAAAAATCTGAACAATAGAGTTGTAGCATATCAGCTATTAAACAAGTGTGCCATGTTAAGATGCAGTTGGTCTTACCGTGTCAGACAAGTTAATCTATAAAATTCAGGGGAAAAGTAATGATAAATGGTAAATTTTGTTGTTTTAAGGATAATAACTCCTAAAGGAACTGGTCCTACTGTTTCGACCTTAATACATGAAATGTAGATCTTGATGTGCTTAATCATATGCAACTTAATTTTTTGAAATATCTTGTATAGTTTTCAAGATATAGGGCTAAATAAGTGAAAAATTTTGAAAAAATCCAGAAAAAGGGCATATTTTTTAAATAGCTTTTTGTTCAACTTTTCAAAAATCTTCTTCTCTGAAACCGCTTTGCCAAATGAAATGAAACTTGGTAGGTTTTTTCTGTAGTATGTGGTCTACACATCGGTTGTTCGATCTTTTTGAAAATTTTTGAGCAGGTAGATCTTGAGGTGCTGAACACTTTTACCCCAAGCCACAATTTTGATATCTGGTATTGTTTTTGAGTTCTTAGCAAAAAACTGCAATTTACCCCTATGTTCTATTTTTAGCCATGGCAGCCATGTTTTTTTACGAATCAAAAATCTGAACAACGGTTTTGTACACATAATGCTACTTAACAACTGTACCAAGTTTGATTGCAATTGGACTTATGGTGTCGGACAACTTAACGTTTGAAAAATTGTTAACAGACTACAACGACGACGACGACAGAAGACGACGAGGAGGACGACGGACGCCAAGTGATGGTATAAGCTCACATGGACCTATGGTCCAGGTGAGCTAAAAAGGGGGACCCCCATAATCAATACCATCAAACATTTTGTGGAAAGGAACATCATTGTCAAATTTAAAACCAATTGGATAACTAAAACTAAAGTTATTGTGGAAACACTTAAGTTAACAGACAATACAGACGCAGACGACGATGCAAACGATGACGCAGACGGCGACAACAGCAACGACAGCAACATACCATTAAACATCCGCAATTTTTTTGTGGTCGTATAAAAAAAAACTTGTTGAAATACATTTGTACATGAGATTTTTATATTGTTAAAATATTCATTGCTATATCATGTATATGAGTTTTGTGTCACGTACACTTATTCAGGATCACATTATTATTTAAATATTGTGAACATGTTAATTGCTGTATGGATGTTGTGTCGCGTACACTTATTCAGCATTTTCTTATTGTATGTATGTTGTGTCACATATACTTGTTCTGCAATACAATATTATTTCTTTTTCTTAAATGTGTCTTATTAAATGGATGTTGTGTCAACATTACTTGTTCCACATCACATTGTCATTTCTTTTGGTTAAAATTGTTTTTTATTTAAAGATGCTGTGTTAAATATACTAGTTCCGCATCACAATGTCATGTACACTTATTCTACATCACATAATTAGTTGGTTTCTTTCAAATTGTTTTTTTTTTCATAATGTTGTGCAGCAAACACTCTTTCCACATCACGCTACTATATTTTATAATAAATTGTCTTTTGTTTCATTGTACAATGTTGTAATTGCCTTATGGAAGTTAACAATTATGTCAAATATTACTCAACATCTTACCATCATTTTGTGCCATTTGCACTATAGAGTTACGTAGACAGTTATCATGAATACATTTGGATTGTTGTAGAGTCAGCACACACTGTTGTTAATGGAGCAATTTCTACAAGTATAAAATAAATGATATTCACATCAAATTAATTCTAAAAATTGTAGAATGATCTTAGTTTCATTTCTTCTAGATTGTAACAGAATGAAAAAAAAAATAGGTATGGATGAATGTGCTCAATTAAAATTGTCTTAGTAAGACTATAAGTACAATGTACTTGACTTGTACTTGACCTTTTTCTCAACTTGTGCTCGACATGTGAAAAGGTCTGAAAATTACCCGACCAAGTCTGAAAAGTACTTGACCTGCATGTATGAAAAGTACCCGATCTTATTTTACCTAGATAAAAACAAGGTCCAGAAAGCATTGGCTTGCATTTAAAGAAATTAATTAAAAATCAAACATCTCATTTAGGCTTTATTTTATGAGACAAAGGTAACTATATTTTGAATTAAGTGTGTCTTGATATTGTGAAAAGTTTTCTTTTATTATTCTTTTTGAATCATATATAGAAAGGGAAAAGAAAATGATATATAGTTTATATCCATGTAAAACTGAAGATACTGCATGTTCCCCAATAGACATGATAAGGAATTAATTTCCTTTTATGAAATCAAAATATTAAACATGTTAAATATTATCCATTGACATGAATCACTTAGCCATGTTAGCACATGTGTGTTGTCCATACATAATTGTGTATTGAATATATGATTAAATCACAGGCGCAGATCCAAGGAAAGGCATACCAGGCGTACTTCAGCCCTTAGTGACAAAACTGTCTGTTAAGCTATTTGCATAAAAAACAGTTAAAAACATGCGCACGGATTTCTTGCATGGCAATTAAGGTGGAAAACAATCTTTATTCCCCCATATAAACTATAGTCCTAGATCCGCCCGTGAATCATGACAATAAAGAAGTGTTAATTATTTTTTCCAATGTAGAATGCATTTTCAAGTCTGAAATTTGGCTCTAAACATATATGTACTGCAGATATAACAAATACATACATTGTACATGTAATAATAAACATGCAGGCTAGTTGATACATGCACTTACCTATAGAGCTTGTAAGTATCCTCCTCATAGTGTTGACCAGTGTTCACTTTTGGCTACATATTTTAATTGCTGGTGTTGGACAATGTTGTAATGTCATTCAGTTTTCTGTGATATCATTAAGTTACAGCTAAATTTATCTGGTGTCTCATGATGAAGAAGGAGGTAGAAAAAAGAAAGTGAATTTGCATATATCTCAAAGCTTGAGTCATTCTTTATCAACTTTTGCAGTAGACTTCTGAATATGAAATCAAATCTTTGTTCTTGTTTCTTTAAATTGAGGGTTGTTAAATTACAGGGAAAAGAAACATATTAAAAGTCATTTAAACTAGAGGTACACATGGTTCTGTGGAATTATATTCATTTTCATATATAAAATTAGTTTTCTAATGTATTTTGTATTAAAACTATCCTTAAATTTTATTTTTTGAGCATTGTTATTGAATAACCTGTGTTTCGTAATTGATACATGTACTTATGTTACTCAGATTTTAAGTGATAATACCTGTGAAATTTAGATGTTTATTGCTATTTTGACAATATCCACCTGGGAGGTAAAGGACCTTTTATAGCTATTAAGGGGATTGGATAGGACACGGTGATGTGTATAGTGAAAGCCACTTATAAACTTACTTATATACTAAATGACCAGGACAGCAACAACAACAAATATAAAGTTGGTCGGTACTTTGAATTTATCATTAATTCTAAATTTTGCAGATTAAATGTACATGCGAACAAGAAACTAGAAAGAATAACTGTCACTCTCCAAATGCAACATTTTACTTCAGTAAAAAGAAAGATTTAAGTAAGGCTAAACTTTTGTTCTAAAATGTCTTTTACTCTCTTGAAACAAATTAATCAATGCAATTTAAGTGGAATCTTAAAAGTTCTTGTACAGTAGAGTACAAACATGTGGCATTTCAGACTTTAGTAGCTTGCTGTATTTGAGTTTAGGCCACACCAAATTAATTCATAGTTCTTCGGACAACTTGAAGAAAAATATTAAAGCGGCGAGCAAAAATTTTTTAACTGTTTTTTTTTCACAATTAGGGATTTTTTGAGGCGAACAGTTTTGGTCTAGGCGAGCGATTATTTTTTTTAGATTTATAATAAAATTATGAGTTTGAAGATATTTTCTAGCGAGCGATTATTGTTTTTTCAATTTGAAAAAATAAAATATCAATTAAATTATATTTCCAAGCAAGCTAACTACATGTATAATATATATTCATCTGTTTATTGGTTTTTCTCATTTTGTCTGGAAATATAACATCTGCATTAAACAAAAATTGATTCTGTTGTTGCTAAAAAGCTGTTCAAGAGACAAAAAAGTTAACAACACTAACCTTTGATTTTATAATTCATTTTCCAGCTTCCTTTGTCATTTTTTCAGGAACACAAACAGACGTACATGTGTATGTTCTTTGACTTTATTTATCATGTTGTCTGACTTCCCATTCAAACTTGAAAGAGTTGTTCAGTTTTAATTGTCCACTCCCAAATCAACACATGACCTAAACTGGACCATCTGTTGTAGATCTCTTATCAGGGTACAATGCAACAGAAGTTCAGTTTACACATGACCAAACCTGTGTCCCCATTTCTTCCACTTCATCATCATTTCATGTTCATCTCCTGGATATAGCCGAAATCGTGCTGCTTGGGAGTAAAGCAACAACTAACTAACTAACTAACTAACTTATCAGGGTACAATGCAACAGAAGTTCAGTTTACACATGACCAAACCTGTATGTGGGAATTAAGTCTTCCTTGCTAAATTCACCTTCTGACATTTTTTTACTTCAGTTTCTATCAGGGCAAGAAATAATCTATATTATTCCTTGATCAGGGTATGTTTATAGTTTTGGGAATGAAATAAATGGTTTTCTGTGTCATTTTAGAGCGATTTTAAACCTTCTTGTTCCTACTACTTAGATACATTTCTGTCAAACGCACAGATGACTAAAATATTTTTAAAAATAAAATAGGAATCTGATGCGGGCGATAAGCATTTGCGTAAATTAATATGTTTACCACGTTACCAGTACCAACTATTAAACTTTAAGGCTTGGTTGTTTCATAAAACAGTATTCTGGATCTAATTTTTTATGTTTTTTTTTCTGCAAAATAAAAAAATGCTGCACTTAGAAAAAAAAATATTTTGCTATGACACTTTTAAAAAAGCCATGCATTGAATTTTACCCCTGAACATAAAACCAAAGCCCCTCCCTTCAAGTTACATGATTTGTCCCTTGTCTCTTATTTATAATGTTATATACCCAATATAAGTGGCTTATTATCGAACTTATTTGTGGCTGCACTTTCACTTTGAAGTGCCTTATAGATAACTGATTATGACTTGATGTTAATTTGATGATTGACTTATAAGTCTTTTATTGCTGCAATCCGTTTTTTATTACAGATATTCTAAATTATTGTTAAAACATATATGTTATCCCATATTTCATTATCTTATATATAGAGGCTTTGAGGCAAGCTAATTGTTGAGACCAGTTTGATACCTTGTTTTAAGAGTCGTCTCAGTCGTGCATTTTACCCAATGTCAACAAACTTTACCTTCAGGTTCGAATTTGTAATCTATTGTATTTTTGTCGAGTTCTTGCTCAGGGGAAAACATTACAATAATAAAACGAAACGAATCATTTTTCAAGTGTAGGTCATTCGCCCCTACATTTAAATGGTCCAATAATAAACACACGTTTTTCTTTAAGCTATCATATCAAAAAGTTTATTTCTGAGATCAGAAAGAGATAATAAAGATGAGTTATTTTGATATTGATTCTATCGTGCAATCTTGGTTTAATGGGCTGTGACATGTTCAGTCATCCAAAATTTGACCCAGAACAGGATTTGAACCTGTATCTCTTGTTTTTATAAACAAACGCTTTTCTTTAAGCTATCTAGGTTACTTAATTTTATCCAAATGTACCTGACTTTTTTAGTATTTTTTTATATTGCAAAAATTCAGTTTTTTCCAATGTATTTTTAGAAATTGAACGGTGACTCAATGATTTTATACCTTAATTTCAAAGAACTAACCAAAATTGATGTTTTGACAAAATAATACAAAAAAAGCTATCCTGTTAAATTAAAAATAATAATAATAATAATAAAGATTTTCCCCTATAAAATCTATATAAAAATAGCCAAATTTGAACTGTTTTTGACAATTTTCTTCAAAAATTAAGAACGGTGACCCATTCTTTTTATTTCATTCTTCATGCATATGCACTTAGAAACTTCTTATGACAAAATTTAAGAAAATTCTTTTTACTACTGTACTACCTTAAGAGTACACATGTGTTTGCTTTGTGAGCAAATAGGAAGGGCTTTATTTATCAAATAAACTTCAACTCCATTAGTCTGGTATCTCTAAAATTACGGATTATACCCGATTTCAGACATAATGTTTTGCCCTACGTATAATAAAAAAACATTTGCTAACTCACAATTTCTCCTTGTAAATAAACAGGTTTTTCACCATATTGTCTCCTGATAAATAAACAGGTTTCTCATGATATTGTCTCCTTGTAAATAAACCTGTAAACAGGTTTTTCATCATATTGTCTTCTGATAAATAAACAGGTTTCTCATGATATTGTCTCCTTGTAAATAAACAGGTTTTTCATCATATTGTCTCCTTGTAAATAAACAGGTTTTTCATGATATTGTCTCCTTGTAAATAAACAGGTTTCTCATGATATTGTCTCCTTGTAAATAAACAGGTTTCTCATGATATTGTCTCCTGATAAATAAACAGGTTTCTCATGATAGTGCCATTTAAATGATTGCATGTTGTTGATGTTGGTTCCTTAAAATTACGAATAAAGATCATGAAGATATCAAGTCTGAAAATTTTCTCATTTTCAGGGGATAAAAGCCAGGAGAATGAAACAATCTGTTCTACAGTGTTAATCCATTCGCCACACAGTTAAGAATGTCCCATACAGGAGATAGACGCTTACCAAAACACATTGATCGCATATATGTAAATTTGATGGATCAAATGGCTGAATTAAGAGATCTGGTTACCGAAAATAATGGTTTTGAATTTGTTGACGTCTGGTCCCGATTTTGGGAACATATTTTAAACTCTTTTTAAAATAGACATTTGTTGACTTTTTCAAGACTGATTAGTTTCGCTGATTGTATATATCTTTGAGATCTAAAGTAACACAATGTTTAAGGCTCTACGGTAGTTGTACAAAGTTATTTTGGGGACTATGTTGGAACTATTCTGTTCTTAACTAGAACTACTTTCTTATATGTGCACACCGGATGCATTAACTAGGTCCCCTACATCAACAGACGCTGGATTTTTTGTTTCATGACGTCACCATGTTTGCCGGAGGAATCCTGACGTGTTACAAATGTGATTCTTTCAACGTCCGCACATGGCCAATTTCAATTCAAACTAAAAACACGAAAATCTTTTAAGAAACTATAAGAGAGACGTAACCTCCAAGCTGTTAAAACGCTACTAAAAGCCTTCCTTACCACGATTCTAATCAAATATTTGTGATTTATTAAAGCACTATATTCGTAGACCACGAGCAGGGTACCCCAGGTTTGAGTACCTGACACATATTTTAATTACGCACTACATGTTAACGACTTCCAAGTCGGCCTAGCCATTGAAAATCTTTTAAAATTAACCAAAAATCGTCAACTGTTGAAACATTTAAAATCTGTGTGTATGTTTAAGATAACTCAAACACACGTTAAAATCTAGGACTTCGATCCAAACCAGTTAATTTTCATCGAGGAGAGTAAATTACGCCAAAACGGATAACGTCACCTTATGTTGCAAAAATGAAAACAAAAGAATTAAACTCGGAATTCCGAGAGTCTTTTTAAAAAGGATAAAAATACTAGTACAAGTGACCACAGATCACATTATTCCACATCTCATTATCGTTTAGTATTTTCTTAAGCAGAATTTTTAGCACATTTTCGTTAACCTAATTTGATGTAATATTGACAAGCGACTGTGTTCAAAGCCGTTTTGAAATTTTTAAAATGTGGCATATGGACTGCTCTAACATATTATGCTCAAAGCCGCTATTCAAATGATTTTTTTTTAAATGTGACAAACAGACTGGTCTAACCCACGTGTACTGTGCTCAATGTCGCCATAAAATTTTAAATTATGATATACGAACTGATCTAACCTTCTGTGCTCCAAGTCGCTCAATTCTTTTAAAATTGTCTTATTCGGGCTACGCTTCTCTGATGTATTCAATTAATGATTTTATTTTAAACTTTAACAAAGAAAACTTTGACAAAGTTTTTGATGGAAAGCTTTGATCATGTAAACGGGGCTTAAACAGTTAAAAATGTATACTAAAATAATATTGACCATGTGCAGCATGATGAAAGAAACCTGAATCATGTGAATATTTTAAATCAATTTTACAACATATATATCCTTAACTTATGAAATAAATAAAAGGGACTTATAAAAAATTGTAATAAAAAAAATTCAATACTTACATTAAATGCAAACTTCAGCATCATACAGCCTTCTAGGTAAAAACTAATTAATATACTGCAGGTCACGGATATAATTTTAGGGGTTTGTAGTCCAACCAGTTAGCCGTTTATATAGAAATTCAGGGCAAATTCAGAATAACAGTCTGAAAAATGAGCATCTGATAAGCTAAACGATTGTTAAAATTCAAAGGACATAGTGTTAATGGCTTCATTATCTAACTTTCAATCTATGGACTTTATATATAGTATCGGATCATTGAACACATGATTATAACATCATATTTTAAAGCTCTACTGGAATCCGAATAATTGAATAGAAAATAATGAGATGAGGAATAACAAGCGGCAATTTAAAAAAACCACAATAAACAACCGCCAGTAGCCTTTAAAGAGGCTAGTAGGCGCTGCTCACGGTTCTGCAATTGGCCCATGGTCTAAATGAAATGCGTATAATTCAAATACAGTCCTGGAATTGTGACAGATAGAACCCCTCTTAAACAAGGAACAAACAACATCAATAAGACAAGTACAAATATTTGTCAAAGATTCCTGGCTTAGGACAGACACATCGGAATAGTTATACATCGCAATGGTCCTGACCTGGTACAGGCATTTCAAATGAAATGGTGGGGTAAGTCAGGTTTCATTTTGTTTTTTTGAAGGTCAAAGAAAAGAAATATTTATAAAAAAAAACCTGCAGCTTTGAAGTGGTTTTGACCCACTAACTCCGATTTCTCGGTGTTTTACATTAAACTATCAAAGCTGATAACAGTTTTTTATTTTTTAAAATTATGTTTTTACTGTTTTTTCTGTTATTTTGTTTTCTAAACATTTATCCTTTTCTTTAGTTTTGTGTTTATTTTTATTTTATTTTATCCTAAGTAATTTGTTTTTTTTAGAATCTGTTACTCTTTTTTTTACTTCATAAATTACTTTTGACATGTATTTCTACCATGTTCCAAACCCAGTTTTTTACAGCCTGCGTCCATACTGTGCCATTTTGAAAAAAAACCAAACAATAACGTTCCGGCAAAAAAACATAATGATACTTTACAATGTTTGCAATAGACCATAGTCTTATTAGAAGATGGAGTGTTTCCAAGAAATTTGGATTCAGCAAAACACTACAAACGTCTCTGGCGTTTGGATGGAGGATGAAAACTGGCAACACTCAACCGAAATACTTTCTGGAGAAGTGGAATTCTGGCTTTCTAAATTCAAAATTGATTTCACCAAGCATTCTCTAAATTCAAAATGGCTACAATAATCTTTGAGTTATTCTGGAAACTCTTAAAAAAATTATAATAGAATAATATTAGCTAGACAATGAAAAAATATAACTTTCCACCTATAAAATTTTGTTTTTAGATATCTTGATAAATTACTGATTGGACTTGTCTACCCAAAACATGCCTTCATTGTAAGCATTGACACAACCTGTTTTACACTTTGCTTTTTCCAGATTGTTCTACCTTGTACAGTATTGACCCAAGTAGTTAACTTTGAGTCCTGATGAATGGGAGATATTATTGAAACAACTTTACTCCAGAGCGTGCGGGACTTACATCGATTTCCTTAGCAGAGCGACACGTCTGACGCAAAAATTGCTCACACAGGGTTATGTTGCTCCTCGGTATTGAGACAAGTAGTTAACTTTGAGTCCTGATGAATGGGGGATATTATTGAAACAACTTTACAGTCTTTTCATTGCACAACTAAAACAATTTCAAAACTATGCCATTTGAAATCACCACGATTTGATATTTTATCCCATCCATCATTTTTTTTTGGAAACATCCAGACATTGCAGATGAATTCTTTTTTATAGCACCTTATAACATATAATGTCTTAACAAAAAGATCTCTAACTAATGGTAAAGTGGTATAAAAACTATCCATAAACAATCTTTAACCTTGATTCAAAATCATATCTTTTGATAAATGTGTCTCAACTGCTGGGCTAAACCCTAACTGATATCATTAATAACAGTTCTTTTTTCCTAAATATACCAAAAAAGTTAGTTGCATACCCAGTTATAGTGTCAGCTAAAACCCAAAGTTTGATTCCAAATTGACTTTTCCTTCATAAATTGACGTATCCCACTGAACTTGTGGTTGGACTTTACAATTCTTTCATCAACCACAATCTGTTCATATGGCTGAAATGAGTAAGCTGATACAGTTATCACATTGTCAATCAATCAATCGGGTAAGTTTGTCCTCTATAGTAAAAAATACAAATTTGTTGTTGTATCAAAGAGTTAAAAATTGATGTATATGATGGTATAAAGAGGTGTGCTCTAGCAAGAACAGGAATGAGAAAGTAAATAACGTGGTACAAACTATTTCAACTATAATATATACATTTTATATGATATCATTAGACTTCTACTATACAATATTAATAGTTTATTAGCTTAAGATTTGAGCAGTTCATAAGAAATTGTTGATGGACAGACAGACAGACAGACAAAGTAATAACTACAGGGTGTCAGTCATGACAGATCGGGTTGAATAAATAATAATAATTACCCCATGACCTTTTGTATGTATGCAGCATCAGGAAAGGATCAAATTAAGTAGGATTTAATTTCAGGTCTGTTGTGAACATAATTTCTGTTAAACATGTTAAATGATAACTTAGATTTGTTTTCAATATAAGAGCCTGTGAACTACACAGATACATATATTAGTAGATATTATTGTGCTTAACCATATGCTATTTAAATTTCTGAAATATCTTGGTTCGTTTTCAAGATATTGGGCTTAATAAGTGCAAATTTGGAAAAAAAAATAGGAAAAAGAACAATAACTCCCACATCAGAAGTCAGATCTTTTCCGAAATTTCAGGACAGGTAGATCTATGTTCTATTTTTAGCCATGGCGGCCATGTTTTTTTTTTACGAATAAAAATCTGAACAATAGAGTTGTAGCATATCAGCTATTAAACAAGTGTGCCATGTTAAGATGCAGTTGGTCTTACCGTGTCAGACAAGTTAATCTATAAAATTCAGGGGAAAAGTAATGATAAATGGTAAATTTTGTTGTTTTAAGGATAATAACTCCTAAAGGAACTGGTCCTACTGCTTCGACCTTTATACATGAAATGTAGATCTTGATGTGCTTAATCATATGCAACTTAAATTTTTGAAATATCTTGTATAGTTTTCAAGATATAGGGCTAAATAAGTGAAAAATTTTGAAAAAAAATCCTGAAAAAGGGCATATTTTTTTAATAGCTTTTTGTTCAACTTTTCAAAAATCTTCTTCTCTGAAACCGCTTTGCCAAATTAAATGAAACTTGGTAGGTTTTTTCTGTAGTATGTGGTCTACATATCGGTTGTTCGATCTTCTTGAAAATTTTTGAGCAGGTAGATCTTGAGGTGCTGAACACTTTTACCCCAAGCCACAATTTTGATATCTGGTATTGTTTTTGAGTTCTTAGCAAAAAACTGCAATTTACCCCTATGTTCTATTTTTAGCCATGGCAGCCATGTTTTTTTAGAAATCAAAAATCTGAACAACAGTTTTGTACACATAATGCTACTTAACAACTGTACCAAGTTTGATTGCAATTGGACTTATGGTGTCGGACAACTTAACGTTTGAAAAATTGTTAACAGACTACAACGACAACGACGACAGACGACGACGAGGAGGACGACGGACGCCAAGTGATGGTATAAGCTCACATGGACCTATGGTCCAGGTGAGCTAAAAAGGGGGACCCCCATAATCAATACCATCAAACCTTTTGTGGAAAGAAACATCATTGTCAAATTTAAAACCAATTGGATAACTAAAACTAAAGTTATTGTGGAAACACTTAAGTTAACAGACAATACAGACGCAGACGACGATGCAAACGATGACGCAGACGGCGACAACAGCAACGACAGCAACATACCATTAAACATCCGCAATTTTTTTGCGGTCGTATAAAAAAAAACTTATGTTGAAATACATTTGTACATGAGATTTTTATATTGTGAAAATATTCATTGCTATATCATGTATATGAGTTTTGTGTCACGTACACTTATTCAGGATCACATTATTATTTAAATATTGTGAACATGTTAATTGCTGTATGGATGTTGGTTCGCGTACACTTATTCAGCATTTTCTTATTGTATGTATGTTGTGTCACATATACTTGTTCTGCAATACAATATTATTCCTTTTTTTTTAAATGTGTCTTATTAAATGGATGTTGTGTCAACATTACTTGTTCCACATCACATTGTCATTTCTTTTGGTTAAAATTGTTTTTTATTTAAAGATGCTGTGTTAAATATACTAGTTCCGCATCACAATGTCATGTACACTTATTCTACATCACATAATTAGTTGTTTTTTTCAAATTGTTTTTGTTTTTTTTCATAATGTTGTGCAGCAAACACTCTTTCCACATTACGCTACTATATTTTATAATGAATTGTCTTTTGTTTCATTGTACAATGTTGTAATTGCCTTATGGAAGTTAACAATTATGTCAAATACCCAACATCTTTCCATCATTTTGTGCCATTTGTTTTCTCTTGTCAGTTCCCGCCTTTGAACACTATAGAGTTACGTAGACAGTTATCATGAATACATTTGGATTGTTGTAGAGTCAGCACACACTGTTGTTAATGGAGCAATTTCTACAAGTATAAAATAAATGATATTCACATCTTTATTTGATATCAAATAAAGGTAATAACAAAACTACCGAACTTGAATGATCAATCTCATAGTCCAGAGAAAATGACAAAAACGAATCAGTCATACCGGAGAACTGGTGGATCTAATTCTAAAAAATTGTAGAATGATCTTAGTTTCATTTCTTCCAGATTGTAACAGAATGAAAAAAAAAATAGGTATGGATGAATGTGCTCAATTAAAATTGTCTTAGTAAAACTATAAGTACAATGTACTTGACTTGTACTTGACCTTTTTCTCAACTTGTGCTCGACATGTGAAAAGGTCTGAAAATTACCCGACCAAGTCTGAAAAGTACTTGACCTGCATGTATGAAAAGTACCCGATCTTATTTTACCTAGATAAAAACAAGGTCCAGAAAGCATTGGCTTGCATTTAAAGAAATTAATTAAAAATCAAACATCTCATTTAGGCTTTATTTTATGAGACAAAGGTACATGTAACTATATTTTGAATTAAGTGTGTCTTGATATTGTGAAAAGTTTTCTTTTATTATTCTTTTTAAATCATATATAGAAAGGGAAAAGAAAATGATATATAATAATGAACAGTAGTTTATATCCATGTAAAACTGAAGATACTGCATGTTCCCCAATAGACATGATAAGGAATTAATTTCCTTTTATGAAATCAAAATATTAAACATGTTAAATATTACCCATTGACATGAATCACTTAGCCATGTTAGCACATGTGTGTTGTCCATACATAATTGTGTATTGAATATATGATTAAATCACAGGCGCAGATCCAAGGAAAGGCATACCAGGCGTACTTCAGCCCTTACTGACAAAACTGTCTGTTAAGCTATTTGCATAAAAAACAGTTAAAAAACATGCGCACGGATTTCTTGCATGGCAATTAAGGTGGAAAACAATCTTTATTCCCCCATATAAACTATAGTCCTAGATCCGCCCGTGAATCATGACAATAAAGAAGTGTAAATTATTTTTTCCAATGTAGAATGCATTTTCAATAATACATGCTATAATAAACATGCAGGCTAGTTGATACATGCACTTACCTATAGAGCTTGTAAGTATCCACCTCATAGTGTTGACCAGTGTTCACTTTTGGCTACACATTTTAATTCCTGGTGTTGGAATGTCATTCAGTTTTCTGTGATATCATTAAGTTACAGCTAAATTTAGCTGGTGTCTCATAATGAAAAAGGACGTAGAAGTTGACAAAAAAGAAAGTGAATTTGCATATATCTCAAAGCTTGGGTCGTTCTTTATCAACTTTTGCAGTCTAAATATGAAATCAAATCTTTGTTGTTGTTTCTTGAAATTGAGGGTTGTTAAATTACAGGGAAAAGAAACATATTAAAAGTCATTTAAACTAGAGGTATACATGGTTCTGTGGAATTATTTCATTTTCATATATAAAATTAGTTTTCTAATGTATTTTTTATTCAAACTATCCTTAAACTTTATTTTTGAGCATTGTTATAGTGTAAGCCACTTATAAACTTATTATATACTAAATGACCAGGGCAGCAACAACAACAAATATAACTATATAAAGTTGGTCGGTACTTTGAATTCATCATTAATTTTAAATTTTGCAGATTAAATGTACATGCGAACAAGGAACTAAAAAGAATAACTGTAACTCTCCAAATGCAACATTTTACTTCAGTAAAAAGAAAGATTTAATTAAGACTAAACTTTTATTCTAAAATTTCTTTTACTCTCTTGAAACAAATTAATCAATGCAATTTAAGTGGGATCTTAAAAGTTCTAGTACAGAAGAGTACAAACATGTGGCATTACAGACTTTAGTAGCTTGTTGTATTTGAGTTTAGGCCACACCAAATTAATTCATAGTTCTTTGGAAAACTTGAAGAAAAATATTGAAGCAGCGAGCAAAAATTTTTTAATTGTTTTTTTTTCACAATTAGGGATTTTTTGAGGCGAACAGTTTTGGTCTAGGCGAGCGATTATTTTTTTTTTAGATTTATAATAAAATTATGAGTTTGAAGATATTTTCTAGCGAGCGATTATTGTTTTTTCAATTTGAAAAAATAAAATATCAATTAAATGATATTTCCAAGCAAGCTAACTACATGTATAAAAATTATTCATCTGTTCATTGGTTTTCTCATTTTGCCTGGAAAGATAACATCTGCATGTTCAAATTCAAAATGAAAAATCAACTGAACTGTGAGTTTAAAACATGGATTATGATACAACTGTAAGATAATTACAGTACTAACATGTTAAATTATATGTATGCATGGTGTACAGAGAATATGTTTGAGGAGATCTCTATAATATAGCTGGTGAACTGAACAGGAAAATAATTTCTTGTTTAATAATGTTCCTGCGTACTGTATTTGATATACATTGTATTATATTCCAACTTTATGGAAATGCAGGTGCCTTATTGTGATCTGTCACGAGAATCTGATAATCACTTAATGTATTTTGTTCTGTCATATTCTAAAATTGGAATCCTGGCATTAAACAAAAATTGATTCTGTTGTTGCTAAAAAGCTGTTCAAGAGACAAAAAAGTTAACAACACTAACCTTTGATTTTATAATTCATTTTCCAGCTTCCTTTGTCATTTTTTCAGGAACACAAACAGACGTACATGTGTATGTTCTTTGAATTTGTATTTTACAATGCAACAGAAGTTCAGTTTACACATGACCAAACCTTTAGGTGGGAATTAAGTCTTCATTGCTAAAATCACCTTGTGACATTTTTTTTACTTCAGTTTCTATCAGGGCAAGGAATAATCTATATTATTCCTTGATCAGGTTATGTTATGAAATAAATGGTTTTCTGTGTCACTTTAGAGCGATTTTAAACCTTCTTGTTCCTACTTAACTTAGATACGTTTTTGTCAAACGCACAGATGACTAAAATATTTTTAAAAATAAAATAGGAATCTGATGCGGGCGATAAGCATCTGTGTAAATTAATATGTTTACCATGTAAACAGTACCAACCATTAAACTTTAAGGCGTGTTTGTGTCATAAAACAGTATTCTGGATATAATTTTTTTTTTCTGCAAGATAAAAAAAATGCTGCAATTAGAAAAAAATTTATTTTGCTATGACACTTTTAAAAAAGCCATGCATTGAATTTTACCCCTGAACATAAAACCAAAGCCCCTCCCTTCAAGTTACATGATTTGTCCCTTGTCTCTTATTTATAATGTTATATACCGGTACCCAATATAAGTGGCTTATATCTTATTTGTGGCTGCACTTTCACTTTGAAGTGCCTTATAGATAACTGATTATGATTTGATGTTCATGATGTTAATTTGATGATTGACTTATAAGTCTTTTATTGCTGCAATCCGTTTTTGTCTCGCCTGCGACGAATGTCGCAAAAAGCGAGACTTAGGTATGGTGATTCCGGCGGCGACGGCGACGGCGACGGCGGCGGCGGCGGCGTCCACAATTGGTTAAAGTTTTTGCTTAAGTCTGTTTTATGTGAACTAGTTATGTTACACCATTGATATTTGGTATGCAGTTGCATCAGCATCAGTACAGATCAGTTTTAAAAGGATTTCACCTGTATGCTCCTGCAGTCACGGTCTACTGACTTTGAAATTTTACACTGATTTGGCCGAGGTTAACCTTATTTCTTAAGTCTGTTTAACATGAAGCAGTTATGTTACACCATTGATATTTGGTATGCAGTTGCATCAGCATTAGTACAGATCAGTTTTCAAAGGATTTCACCTGTATGCTCCTGCAGTCACGGTCTACTGACTTTGAAATTTTACACTGATTTGGCCGAGGTTAACCTTTTTTCTTAAGTCTGTTTAACATGAAGCAGTTATGGTACATCATTGATATTGGGTATGCAATTGCATTAGCATCAGTACAGATCAATTTCAAAAGTATTTTGTCTGTATGATCCTGCAGTCACAGTCTACTGACTTTGAGATTTTACACTTCTTAACTTTTTACTTATGTCACGAGTGTTTTTTATAAAGCAGTTATGGTTCACCATTTATATTTGGTATGCAGCTGCTTAAGCATTAGTTAAGATCAGTTTAAGGGGGATTATTACTTCATTTTATACTGTGTCCAGTTGCGACAGGCGAGACATGTCTCTGTGTTAACAGTTTATTTATTACAGATATTCTAAATTATTGTTAAAACATATATGTTATCCCATATTTCATTATCTTATATATAGAGCAGACAACATTTGCTTTGAGGCAAGCTAATTGTTGAGACCAGTTTGATACCTTGTTTTAAGAGTCGTCTCAGTCGTGCATTTTATGCAATGTCAACAAACTTTACCTTCAGGTTCGAATTCGTAATCTATTGTATCTTTGTTGAGTTCTTGCTCAGGGGAAAACATTACAATAATAAAACGAAACGAATCATTTTTCAAGTGTAGATCATTCGCCCCTACATTTAAATGGTCCAATAATAAACACACGTTTTTCTTTAAGCTATCATATCAAAAAGTTTACATGTATTTCTGAGATCAGAAAGAGATAATAAAGATGAGTTATTTTGATATTGATTCTATCGTGCAATCTTGGTTTAATGGGCTGTGACATGTTCAGTCATCCAAAATTTGACCCAGAACAGGATTTGAACCTGTATCTCTTGCTTTTATAAACAAACGCTTTTCTTTAAGCTATCTAGGTTACTTAATTTTATCCAAATGTACCTGACTTTTTTAGTATTTTTTTATATTTTTTTTAATAATTTATTAGTGCAAATTAACCTTGTTACGATTGTCAATTTTGATCATTATTATACTTGTATATATATTTAGTTAATGCTACTTTTGTTATTAACTAGCTATAAGAGCATATTAATGTCTGATCGTTATGGTTGTAAGTGCCATCTATTGTATGACTAATTGTATTACTTTTTAGAGGTATAAATTTTCACCTACACATATTTTTGTTTGGCCTTCTCTCTGAAACTCTTTTTTTATTTTTTTAAACTTTCTTGTATTTCATTTGACACAATCAGAACCTTCATTTATCTTATTTTTATTTTTTGTGTGTGACCAGTGTAAGGTAAACACTTCTGTAACCGTCGGTTCTGTCTGGTTTTTGTTTTGTTTTTGTCACTGAAATAGTTAGTGAAATTTTTTACTTTTATTTTTATTTTATTATTATTTTTTTTTTTAATCTATTGGCCATTCAGTGATAACTTTCAATCCAACTCAAATATATCAAAACAATTATAACTGCTAGACAAGTTCTTTTAACTAAAACCTGGTCCAAATTTTCGATCACAATTAAGATTAACAGTAGTCGTGTGAAATATACTTAAAGGCTAAAAACTTTGAATTTTGTTTCTCACACATTATATAATTGACTGGGTATTGATCATTTATTTACTAGTATATTATTATCATTGTCTAGTAATTAATATATTGTTATTATCTATAGTGTTCTCTGTAACATGTCTACTAGCAATAGTATTAAGCTATGTTTCTGGAATATCGGAGGTCTGAAATCAAAATCCAAGCAACTTAACAAGTCCACTGACCCCTTGTTTATGAAAGAAATATCAACTTATGATATTGTTTTTTTTAGCTGAGACCCATGTAGGTTATAGTGACTCATTAAGCTTTTCTGACTTTAACTATTTTCCAGTCTGTAGGCAAAAGTCCAAAAACGGTAGATTTTTTGGCGGCTTAGGTATCCTATACAAACCTCATCTCAAACAGGGTATAAAAATTTTACCAATAAATAACACAAATTTTCAGTGGGTAGTTCTTAAAAAAGATTACTTTAATATGGGCCGAGATATCTATACCTGCGTTGTTTATAACCCTCCAGCTCAGTCTCCGATTTCCAATGCCATAGAACAAGAAGGGAAAACTTTATTAGATATTCTGTCTGAAGACATTGTAAATTTCAATAACTTAGGCGATGTTATGATTTGTGGCGATTTTAATGCCAGAACTGCCAGAGAGCATGATTTTATCTTTGGTGATAATGACTATTACAATACAAGTTACAAGGACTATGTCTCTGATGTTGATGCTGGTATGAGGAACAATCATGATCATGTCATTGATCAAAGAGGTAAAGACCTGTTAAATTTATGTATAGGGAACAAACTTAGAATACTTAATGGGAGATTAATGGGTGACTCTTTTGGCAAGTTCACTTGTTATACACCTAATGGTTGCAGCACAGTAGACTATGTTCTTGCTTCTGAATCTTTATTAAGCCAGATTCCATTTTTTAAAGTATCTGACTTCATTCCTACCCTTTCTGATGCTCATTGCAAGCTCACCTGGAACATTTATGCCAATTTTCGCGAACCCCCTCCTAGAGAATCTAACAAATCTATACCCCCTCAATATAAGTGGGATGAATCCTCTAGCACAAAATTGGAATTTGAATTACAAAATCCACAAATTTCTGAGCGATTAAAAAAGTTTGTAAATGAAGAAATTGATCTCTCAAATGAAGACTCAATTAATATTGCTTGTTCTAACTTTGAATCAATAATCATAGATACTTGTGATAAATGTTTGAAAAGACCCCCGCCATCAAAAAATAAAAAAGTAACAAAGCATAAACGATTTTTTGACTCTGAACTTCATGACATGAAATCTCAACTAAAATATAAGGCTAAATTAATGTCACAAAATCCCTATAATATGGAACTTAGAAATAATTACTACAGACTTTATAGGATTTATAATAAAACAAGAAAGCACAAGGCTAAAAATTTTAGCAATAGTATAATAAAACAACTAGATGAGCTAGAATCAAATAATCCAAAAGCATATTGGTCTTTAATTAACTCTCTTAAAGAGAAAAATGATGACAAAATTTCTGTAGCACCATCAGATTTCAAAAATCACTTCGAAAGTCTTAATAAAATTCCAGACAGATATGAAAAAAGAGTCAATGAAATTAAAACATTACTTTTAGATTATGAGAAAGGCTACAATTCATTTACAGACCTTGACTTCTCCATCACAGATACTGAAATACTGTCAGGTATCAATAAACTTAAAAATAACAAATCTGGTGGTCTTCAATTGATTACAAATGATATCCTAAAATCTGGGAAAATACATTTACTACCAGGCATAAAGAAGCTATTTAACTCAATACTCTTGTCTGGATTTTACCCTAATAACTGGTCTGCGGGTTACCTTAGCCCTATATTTAAATCGGGCGACCGCAGCAATCCTGAAAACTATAGAGGTATAGCCATAACTGGTTGTTTAGGGAAGCTGTTTAACTCAATTTTCAACAACAGACTTGATAAATATTTGGAACAACATAATTTGATAACACCTTTCCAAATAGGTTTTACTAAAAAATCAAGAGCCTCTGATCATATGTTTGTATTAAAAACTATAATAGATAAATATACAAAATCAAATAAAAAACTATATGCATGCTTTGTTGACTTTAGAAAAGCATTTGATACAGTTATTCATGATGCAATATACATGAAAATGTTGCAAAATGGAATAGGTGGATTGTTTTATAGTTTATTAAAAAACATGTATTCTAAATCATTACTCTCTGTTAGAGTGGGTCATGAATTAACTGACACCTTTGCTTCTAGTATCGGAGTACGTCAGGGCGATGTCTTGAGCCCTAATCTTTTTAAGATCTTTATTAATGATCTCCCAAAATACCTTGAATCTTGTTCAGATAATATATATCTTAATACCCATAGAGTTAACTGCCTTCTTTATGCTGATGATGTGGTTCTTGTATCAAAATCAGCCTTTGGTCTTCAAGAAAGCTTGAATTTGTTAGAAACATATTGTAATGATTGGTGTATTGATGTCAATACTTCAAAAACTAAAGTGCTTATATTCAATAAACCAGGCAGACTCATTAATGATAAATTCACTTTCAGAGGTATTCCAATAGAAAATGTTCGTAAATACAAATATCTAGGAATCTTATTCACCATATCTGGCTCCTTTACTGAGGCAAAGCATGATCTATTCAATAAAGCAACCAAGGCACTATATAAACTTAAAGCAGATTTGTTGTCCCTCAGACCAAGCATCAAGTCATCATTACATATATTTAACCACACTGTGAAACCTATTTTGAATTATAGCTCTGAAATATGGGGGTGCTATTTACCAAAATCTTTTAATAGTACCTCATTATGTGATTTTACAAAACTTCCAGCTGTCTTCCCTTGTGAAAAAATGGAAATACATCTTCTAAAATATTTACTTGGTGTCAGTAAAAAAGCTTCAAATTTTGCTGTTTTATCAGAATTTGGTAAATATCCAATAATATTTGATTGTTTTAAGTCTGTTTTGAATTACTGGCACAGGTTAGATAATTCACCTACTGAACTATTAAAAAATGCATTCACTGAAATGAAGTTAATGCACAACAATGGGATAGACACCTGGTATGGTTCTTTAATGTCTCTACTTAAAATTTTAAATATTCCTGTAGAGAGTGGCTCAGCAACCTTAAATAAAAATTATGTAAAATATTCCATTAGTGAACATTTAAAAGATTTATTCAAAAAACTATGGTACAAACATAGAGAAAAACTTATCTCTGAAGAAAGCAAACTTAGAACTTATCTAAAGATCAAATGTAATTTTGGTTATGAAAAATATTTAGACATTATTAATGAATTTGACAAAAGAAAGTGTTTTGCTAAATTTAGAGTGAGTAACCATCAACTCAAAATTGAATTGGGTAGATATACTAAACCTTTGACCCCATTAGATCATAGGATTTGTGATAAATGTAACCTAAATAAGGTCGAAGACGAATTGCATTATTTTTCAGAATGCCCTAAATTTAATACTAATAGAAATTTACTATTTAATACCGTAAATATATATAACACTAACTTTATAAACCTTTCTGCTTTCGACAGACTTTTTTGGTGTTTCACTTGTGAAAATGATAAAATTATTCATCAGCTGAGCAGCTTTCTGCAGGAAAGCAATATAACTTAATTGGTTGCTACTAAATGTTTTACATAAAGTTTTACTCTTGTGTACAAGGAGCCTTATTATATATATATCAATTGAACATGTTATTATCTTTGTTCATTTTGTATTGTTCTCACTTTAAATCATATTTGTTGTATTGTATTTGCCCCTTGAGGGCCCATGATTGGCCAATAAATGATTGATTGATTGATTGATTGATTGATATATTGCAAAAATTCAGTTTTTTCCAATGTATTTTTAGAAATTGAACGGTGACTCAATGATTTTATACCTTAATTTCAAAGAACTAACCAAAATTGATGTTTTGACAAAATAATACAAAAAAAGCTATCCTGTTAAATTAAAAATAATAATAATAATAAAGATTTTCCCCATAAAATCTATATAAAAATAGCCAAATTTGAACTGTTTTTGACAATTTTCTTCAAAAATTAAGAACGGTGACCCATTCTTTTTATTTCATTCTTCATGCATATGCACTTAGAAACTTCTTATGACAAAATTTAAGAAAATTCTATCTTACCGATATTTTTACTACTGTACTACCTTAAGAGTACACATGTGTTTGCTTTGTGAGCAAATAGGAAGTGCTTCATTTATCAAATAAACTTCAACTCCATTAGAAAGTCTGGTATCTCTAAAATTACGGATTATACCCGATTTCAGACATACATGTAATGTTTTGCCCTACGTATAATAAAAAACATTTGCTAACTCACAATATCTCCTTGTAGATATTTTCATCATATTGTCTCCTTGTAAATAAACAGGTTTCTCATGATATTGTCTCCTTGTAAATAAACAGGTTTTCCATAATATTGTCTCCTTGTAAATAAACAGGTTTTTTATCATATTGTCTCCTGATAAATAAACAGGTTTCTCATAATATTGTCTCCTGATAAATAATCAGGTTTCTCATGATATTGCCATTTAAATGATTGCATGTTGTTGATGTTGGTTCCTTAAAATTACGAATAAAGATCATGAAGATATCAAGTCTGAAAATTTTCTCATTTTCAGGGGATAAAAGACAGGAGAATGAAACAATCTGTTCTACAGTGTTAATCCATTCGCCACACAGTTATTGCAGTATTGACCGTCGGGGCTAAAGTATGACTCTATAGTTAATACCTGACATAATCCCTTGAGTTGCGGGGTATAAATATACGGTTGACAACAAATGTAGGGCTTCAGTCGTATGCACGTCCTTTCAGTTTGGAATCTGGATCTGTTGTGTCTTCCTTCGGGCAACCAGTCGAGAGGTCACTTCCGGTTTGTCTAATTTTAGTATCGCCCATTCTGGGAACACTTCCACATTCCCCTCCATTCTATTTGAGAAAGAGTTGATTTTGGGGTTCTTAAGATGCATATCTTGAGATCACTGGCTGAGGGTCAAAAATCGAATAAGTACCAAGAGAATATAAAACAGCAAACAAACATCTACAGGTCACCACATGTACGTACAGACAAAAACATGTACAACATCAAAATATTCATTATGGCTGGGTTGCTTAAGGCCAGGGCTGCCGGCGATGTAAGCTACACAGCTACTCTAAATTCTTAAAACATATTCAAAGGCAACGTATATACACGGTAATTAAACTGGATCTTCCTCTCTAGAAGAATTAATGAAAACAACTATTTACACGGTCCTAGGCCACCACATAACAATTCATCGTCTGTATATCCTGGAGGCATTCTCCGAGGTTTTAACACAGACCTCCTCCATGGATACGTTTAAGATACGGCCTAGCTCTTCAGCAACGTAGTGGACCACATATGGAGTAGTGGTGTCTCCTCTGTAGGAAATAAAAGGTGCATCTGATTCAAGTACCAGATAATCCAATGCTCTGGAGCCGAGTGTCTTTACAAATTTGGAAATTTGGGTTGACTTTTGAGGATGAAAGATAAAGGGAGTTATGCCGAATACAATATTGGAAAAATGACCAGAAACAGAATTGAAGACATGCTGTGTGCTGAGGAAACAATGCCAGTGTATCGGATGGTCGGGTTGAAGTTTTCTACTGAGAGAATCCACCAGTTGTAAATGTAGTTGTTCATCCCCTCGGCAGTGGATCACTACTGCCAACCCTGTTTTGGCTGCTATGTCAAGCTGGACCTCCAAATATCTAATCTGCCTTCTTATGCGAGAAGAGCTGGCCCCGTCGGTGGTGTCTAAGCCACACTCTCCCACTGCCACTGTCCTTGTTGCCTTAACTAGATCCTTAAGTTGGTCCATGAATCCATCTAGCTGCTGGCTGGAATGTTGGTGAACCAGCCGAGGATGTAGCCCAAAACTGAAAGCATACTCGGGCGACCGCCTCATTTCTGACCGCTGACTGGCCGTTGGGAATTTATCTGGGAAGCAGAAATTGGCGACTGCTAAACTCATGGTCGTTTTGAATTTCTGTGTTCCCATCAAGTCAAGTCCAGTCAGGCCAGGGCTACCGGCGTTTGACTGGAACTTGTCCAGATGGAAATGACTGTCTGCAATCGGGAATGGTGGTATCTCCCTCAAAGGATCTGGAATGATAAACCCCATTGGATCTCTTCCCTCTGTTGAGTCTCTGATCCTCACTTGATAGGTAGGCGTCAGCAATGAAAGGAGAGCTGCGAATACTTTCCAATGAAGAAGGGATAAAATCCCAAAGGTGGAGACCGAGCTATAAATAGTAACTCCAGTTAAAGGACACTGATTGTACTTGATAAACTGAGCAGCCAGTAGTTTCGTTCCCTCACTCAGTTCCAATGGTTGGGTGAGGGTAGGTGGTAGAATTTGATTTATCACGTCGACAAGTTCTGAGGGGACCTGCCTTCCAAGACCTTCTGCCAACTGATAAAGGCTACCATTTATCAGCTCCACCCACTGGTTTTCACGCTGATCGGGATCGTATCTACAACCACTATTTACTTCAGGGTGTACCTCCGCTATATGGTTCCTCACCTGCTGTTCCCTCCCAATATGTCTGTGACAGACCCAACAGGCTGTTTCCGGTGCCCAAAACCATGGCAAATGCACATAGGCATGCCTTCCTGGGTGTCGCTGTTTTTCCCCACATACTAGGCAGGACCCACCTCTTCTTCTTTCATGTAGTTTCACTATTCTAATGTCCTCACTTGTCAGTTCTTTCTGTTTGTCAACTTCCTCTGTCTCTAACTCTTGCTGTTGGTTCACTTCCTCTGCCTCTTCCACCACTTCTACTTCCTCCACTACTTCCACTTCTTCCACGTAGCCTACCTCTTCCTCCAGTGATATACCTTCTCCTGCAAAAGAGAGATTATTAACAAAATTGTTAATTATCCATATATCATTACACAGTTAAAAAAAAAAAAAAAAAAATATTGTGGTTTTTAGTCTTCTTAAAATATATTGGTACGCAATATCAACTATATTTTATTTACATTTTAAAACAAACAACTTTTTTTTTTATGCCATATAATCTTTAACATTATTGTTAATTCATTTATTCAACAAACATATATTACACTCATTTTTATTATTATTATTATTTTTTAATTTTTTATTTTTTTATTATTTTTTTTTTTATATATTTTTTTTTTATTCTGGCACATAGTCCTTCAAATAAGCCGGGGGTCTCCTAAACCTAGCCGACTCTTTAGTTGCGCCACTACTCTGTCCCTCATATATGGAAGGTATTCCCTTATTTGCTTCAGTCCCTTGGTGGCTCTCTTCGTCTGAGATGAAATCTTCCGTATCCGATTCAAAAGCATACAGGAAAGTCTCGTCATTATCATTACTAATGTCACCTGGAACCTCCATTTCATCTGCCACTATGGTTAAGTCTGCAGTATCTGGTGTCGTTTCATCATTATCATTGCTATTGTCACCTGAAGCCTCCATTTCATTTCTCTCTATTGTTACATCTGTCGTCTCCGGTGGCATGTGTTTTTCAGGATCATTCAAAGTGAGATTAAGACGCTTTCTGACTACCTCGATCCATCGAGCAGGATTTCTATCTTCACACAGTTTAAGTTGGTCATGATGTATAACCATCTCTTTCTCCTTCTTTGTATTTGATAAAGCACAGGGGTAATTACTCGAGTGACGATATATGATTGTATTTCAGGATAATGAGAAGACAACAAAACAAACACCGCTTTTATTGTTTAGTTAAAAGCCAGGGTAACCGGCAAATAACTGACATATAAATTCTATTTAATAGATCCAGTGTATGCCAGAAAACCCGGCAAACCACTGAACCTAAAGAAGTTTAAATTTTATTTATTTAATCTCGATGTAACAAAACAAAAACCGTTTATGCTTCAGTTTAGGCCAGGGCAACCGGCCAGTATCTGAAGTTTTTACTCTATTACACTAATGCCAGAGTAACCGGCAAGTGGTTAGAGAAATGGTTCTAAATTTTTATTATTATTTTCTGATTATTCTTTAATGGTTAAATTGGTCTACAGCAATGACTATTTACTCAAACAGTCACTACTGCAATCGCCACGGTGTTCTCACCATGCCAATTACAACCAATCAATCTCGAATGTTTAGTATTTTCAGTTAAATTTTAAAGTTTACAATTAAACAATAGGTTTTATCTTTGTCAATTTAACTAGATTTTACTTTACAAAACAATTCTCAAACAACCGAAGGCTACACAGTTTCTTTTTATTGTTATTTTGAATTTATGACTGAGATAGACAGGCCAGCACCGCCGTCGCTAATCTATCACAGCCTGTCCTTAACAATGTTTCTAAAGTTTTAATTTGTATAATAGACCAAAGAAAGAAAATATAATTTTTCTGTGTTGTTATGTATGCGACAGTTTTACAGACTAAGCCAGGGTAACCGGCAAAGACTATTCAGGAGCCTAACATTCCCTACTCCTAACTGCCAAGGGTGAAAGTCAAAGATTTAATAGCCAAATGTATGCCAAGCTATTTTCTACTAAGCATAGAAAATATAGTACTTGAAATGTACAAAAGATTTTAACACCCCAAATATTTAGACTAGAAAAGACTTTCAACCAAGTTCATATAAAATGAACACATGAAATGGGTTTGGGACTTTTTAATCAACTGTGCGAACTGTGCAGTCTATAATGAAATGTTGTACATGCATGCAAATTGCGTATTTCTTTATTTCTCAAAATGAAAACTAAATTTATAATGAAAAATATACTCTATGAAATCAATATGAAAATCACTTCACTGACAAAAATATTCAGTGAAATGACAAAATAAATGGGCTATTCCAGAAATAGTCTGTACCCCCCCTGTGGAAGAGGATGGTAATAAGAAAAAAGATCCATGGATTTTTCTTTACTGACATGAAAAATATTTTCTGGAATTTTCATTTTCATTAGGTGGAAGATACAAGGACAATGGAAATATTCCATGGAATAAACATATCATTGAAATTAAAACTTGGAGAAATTTATGGCAGTGCAAGAAAAATCCATGGAAATTTTAATGCATACTCCCCGATCATGTTCTCTGTCTATAATTAATGACTGTGGAAGATAACCAATCTTGAAAAAAAAATCCATGGAAAATTGGTGGTCATCATGAAATAATGTCTGGATTTCCAGTATTTATGGGAATAAATGAATTGGTTGCACCTTCATAGTTAAATACATGCATGTGCATGTTTATACCTTTTTCTTGATATTTTTTCGTAATTAAGGGGCAAAAATTCTGATGTTGAATATATTAATGTTCATCTTCTTTATTTGTATAAACTACCAAGACAAATTTCAGTTCTGTACTCTTTGGTTTGCTGAATTAGTGTATAAATGTTCTTGAAAACTTAACAATATGATTCAGAGAAATCAATTACACCCCACCAACTGCCAAAATTACAATGTGAAATTATACGAGTGTGATGGACTAACAAAAAATGTCTGTCCTTAGAAAAGTTTTGCTGTTTACACAAGGAAGGCATCAATAACAAGTAATTCAAGTTGGAAATATTCATTTTAAAATTTGTAACAAGTCAGGCATTATTAAATTTGATACTATATGAAAGATACTTGTTGTGTCAAACAATATACTATCAGTCTCTATAATTCATATTTACATTCAAAATAGATCATAAACACATAATCAAAATCAAAAATGAAAATAAATCAAAAGATTTTTCCTTTACAATCATCAAACAAAAATGAAATGAAGTTATTACAACAATGTCAGCTTAATAAAAAATCTTTTCTCTTTAATATGCCAATATTATCAACTATATGAATATGATTAAGTAGGTGTAGGTAGATAAATATTTTTTTTATAAAAACCTACATTTCAAGTAATTTCTAGAAGAAAAAAACTCATGGTTCAAAACCTTAAAATCATAATAAAATTAATTTTCTTTTTGGTTTTATATATTTTGAGTAGGGACAATTTTGTTTAACAAACCAGACATATTCCTGACTTAAACACCTGTACATCATGAAAATATCTGATATTTTTTTTACAAAACCAGTAAAAAATATGGGACATAATGTTCTTAATTGTATCAATTCAATATAGGGGGGGGGGGGCAAATTGCCACTATGGGTGGGCTTTAAAAACTTGTATAAGCTTAGTGAAAATGCTGTTAGTTGAAAAATTAAATTCTATTGGTGATTCCCCTTTCAAAGAAGTGCCTCCCATGTCCCATTTATGTTTTGCTGGAACAGCCCTTTATTGAAAATTTTTAGCTTGGAATTGATCATGAAATATTTTTCATTCTGAAGCTGGGAAATTATTTCATGTTTGCTTACTCTGACATTTTAACGGCAAGTGTTAAATTTAAATTATAAATTGTCTTTTACTGAGTGTTTACTATCCAAAAAAATTACAAACTTGTTCATATATATATCATACATAATGCTGGTATTTCAAATCATGTACAATATTAATAAGTAAGTATAGGTACATGTTTAATATATCACTCACTCTAAGCAAAATAAAACAGTCTTCGAAATTGGCCACAGGCCACAAGCCATGGCTAGTGAAAAGGCTTGAGGGCCTGTAGAAATGGCAACAACAAGCCAATGTTGTCTATACAAAATTTTTCAATAATAAGTTGTCGGGCCTGTGAACCAAAATTTATAGCGCAAAGACTGTAAAAGTAATAAAACACAATAAAAAGTAAGTAACACCTCAATCTATTCTAGTATTGATTCCTAATTATTACATATGTACATGTATATCTTTTTTTTTTCCAAATCTCATCAATATCAAAAGTTTTGAAGTTTGACAGTCTATGAAACTTATTAAGCTACCAAAATAAAATAAAAATCTGTTACTTCCCTAAAATCCAATTATGAATTATATTATCAAAACACAGCTGGACATCTTTATGAGTTCATTTATAATCACATGCCAGAATTTACATGCTTCAGAGATTTGATGATGAGAATAGAGATAAGAGCATACATGTATATAAAAATTAATCATTAAGCTATTTAGAATAATAAGGAGAAGATACAAATTTAATCTTTCTTGATGCATATGAGTGTGAAAAATCAAGTTCGTATATGCAACCAGGTTCTTTCAAATATTCTAATTCAATGACATCGAATGAGGCGTCATATGATACAATTCTAGCATTGTACCATCCTACTTTCCAGTTAGATGTGCCAATATCCTCTCGATTCCAAAACACCTTGACCTTTGCTCCAGGTTCCTTGCACTGCTGATAATGATCTGCATCAGTTTTGTAGGTCAAATCATCTTCAATATCTCTGTTCATATCAATTTCTGTTTGTGATCTTATTAAACTATCAAGCCATTCAAATAATGGATTGAACACTTCATCCAAATTGTCTTGACTTACAAAATCTGGTACTGGCACTACAGTTTTTGTATTGGAAATGTTGGTATGCTTGCGCTGTCGATATATTTTCTCACTAAAATTGTGATTTCGTTTTTGCCAAATAATTACTAGAACAGCAGCTTCAGCAATTTTGATAAGCTTGCTTATGATCATATTCAGGAAGATATATGAACGCTTATGTCTTAGAAGGAAAACTTTCATTATCAGCTCATCTTTAGTCCCACTGAAGTTGATATTGTGAAATTTTAAAATGCTCTTTAAGTAAAAAACACTGAAGTTTGACAAACCATTAAGATCTGCTGGAATTCCAGAGAGATCGCCTTCATACTGTAAAAATTCAGGTGGTTGGATTCCTGTTACATTGGATAAACTTGTTATTAAATCAGTTTTAGTGTTGTTGCTGGTTATTGGAATCTTTTTTTCTTTACAGACTTCTTGGAGTTCAACGACGGTTCTTTTAAATAAAGGATGATGACACCATCTTTCTCTAATTTCATCATTTTCATATGTTTTCATGTTGATCTTTGATATTTTTGACATTTCATCCTTTACCTGATCTTTTGTTATCCATATAAATAAAGACAGTGCTGTTAAAACTGACTCAGGAACATCATCTGAAATCTGACTGATGTAATTAAGTAACCGTTTTGGCATGAACATTTCTGGATTGTCCCATTCTCCATACGGCATCACTCTTCTCTGTTCAAAAGGCATGTAATGAAGTTCCCCTGAGCTTGATATCCATCTTATATAGTCTGGTAAAGGTTCTCTGTGAAAGCGCTCTGTATTAGTTAAATTATGGCTTGAATAGATTGTTGCCTGGTATTCTGTCAACCACGATGTTCGTATGTCATCATTCTTTGAGTTGCACAAATGGTTGTAATCAGAGATGTATGACGAGGAGAAGTTAAGATCCACTTTCCAGGCATTCTGAATTTCATCTGATAAATTTCCTGGTGAAACTGAATACTCCTCGTCACACTCATCTTTGCCTTGTTCTGACAGCCTCAGGAAATTTCGAAGTCTCTCCTCATCATTAAACAAAAAGTCTTCTTTAACCCCACGGAAACAAAAGAAACTGTTGCTTCCAAACTTAGCAGTTTTAATGCAGTTGATGACCTCTTCTGCCATGAGCTCCATATTTTCAAAATGCTGCTTGCTACCAGGTCTGGCATCTTTATTTTTAAAAATTTCAGATGTTCTAAATGGTCCATGGCGGCTCAGAACCATATTTTCAGCAGCATGGGGTCTCTCAGCAGGGTTATCTTTTGAGTTTAGTTTTTCGAAAGAGATTTGGGTCGCAACATCAAGATCTAAAAAGCATACCAATCGTACTAGGAGCATTCGCACAAGACAGCTTGCTGGTGCCTCAGATGGACCATTGTCTACGACAAATATCCAATTTTTTTTTAGAGTGCCTGTTGAGTCATTTCGAAAAATGTAGTCCAGTGCAGGATTTGCCAGAAGAAGAAAAAGTTCATTGAAACATCGGAAAACAGTTTCTGGTTCAAAAAATGACAAATTGATAAGAGTAACCGGTTGACCTGTTCTTGTAATATTCATTACTGTTAAATTGTCAGACTTGATGGCATGTTCTGATATTGTTTTTAGAAAGAGGTGTGTCATTGGAGTGCAAGCATTCGTGCGCGACTGATCAAATTGATGGTCTAGTCTAGATTCATCCTTCCAACTTTTCCCTATATTCTGAACAGGATCAATATCTGCACATACGATTCCCTTAGCATCTTTAGCATCGACCATAAAATCATCTCCATTTGCTGCTGCAGTTTCAAGTAAGTAATTAACATTTGAACGACAATAGTGAGCATTTATTTTTTCTTCAAGCATGCCAACCCTTGGTAATTTTTTAAAAGATATATTTGCATTAACATTTTCTCCAGCATGGTGTCTCATTGCTTGTTTTGTATTCCTTCTAAAGTTCTGTGTGTATGTATAGCAGGTGGAAAGTGCTATATTTGGTATTTTGGAAGAAGCTGCAGCTAATAATATCTCCCTTGCTTTTGGCATTGTCAATGCTAAATTTGGGTCTTTATATCTAGTCTCTTCAGTAAGACGAGGATGAATTTTTGATCCTTTTCCAAATGCCAATTCAATCACTTCGGCAAGTTGGGGAAACTTATCGGCATATTTTTCTCTTCCTGCACCAGCTGCTCTAGTTTTGAATGCCTTTGTTTTATACTTTGATATCAGTCTACAGTGAAGTGAATGCTGCTGTTTATTGGTCATGTCATTACGAACAGGTAATAAATTATGCTTCAACTCTGAAAATTTCCTTAACTTCACTGGAACTTCATCACGGGATCTTTGAAGAGTTTGCTTACTTTTAGTGCCTGGTAATCTACTGACAGAATTGATTGAAAAAACTTTCACTAAAATGGATCTTATAATACTTCGGTCAAGTTCTGTGTCAACAAAGTCCATGTAATCTTTCATGTTGTCCAATGATTCTTCAAGGTTTCTGTTTGCAGCTTGTTGTAAGTTTACTGAATTGGCCATGTTATTAACAAAGGTTTGTATGTCCCCTTTACGGTATTCCATTATATAACCTGTACCATTAATGTAAATTTGCATAACTGGTAGATATTTTGATAACGTTTCTAAAAGTTCAATTGATCTTTTTCTTATCCCAGATGGGTTGCTTCCTTTATACTGACTTTTTGAATTTAAAAGTATGGTACATAATTCTTGTGTTTTTACTAGTGGACCATTGGCAATAAGGTATTCCCCACAGGCAACAATTGCAAATAAATGAGCTCTTTTTTCTTTCTTAACTTCAGATAACTGTTTCTTCCTTAGGGATGGTAAGATGCTTGCCAATGTCTTGAACCTGTTTTCATTGCTTCTTTCTACACTAACATAAATATTGTCTGCATCTGTCTGCACTGGATTCATGGATCGAACAACATCTCTTCTCTCATTGCTAAGCGCCAAAAGTCCCATTTTCTTGTAAAAGTTTTCAGTTACAATTTCATACTGTTGCTCAAACACATCTGTATAGGCATCTTCATTAGTATTAGGTTGAATGTTGGAATCATCAGAATCAAGATGTACATTTGTTTGTGAATCATTGTCAATATCTGTGCCATCATTAGAGCCATGAGGTTCATTTATTTGTGTATCTTTATGGCAAAGAGGTTCATTTGTTTGTGTATTCATGACATCTTCTGGGCCATGAGGTTTAAGTGTGTGTGCATTGATGTCAATATCTGTACCATCACTAGAGTTCGGATGTTCATTTGTTTGTGAATCTTTGCTGATGTCTGTATCCAAGTCAAGATAAATAGTTGGTCTAGTGTTGGCTGTGTATGTGTTGTCATGATGTTCATTGGCCGTACTTTTGGAATCATTGATTTTTCTCTGCTGAAAAATGAAAATAATAGTATTTTTTAATTCTAATGACAAAATTGCTGACACAATTGAAAACTAAAATATATTGCATATGAATCACTTCAAGCTGTAAGAAACATTTGAAGCAAACATTTTGCTTAGCATACCATGGTGTGTCATACACATTTAAAGTTTGTTTTTGTCTGCGAAACGATGTCTCCCCCATTTCCCCCAAAATTTCTTGGTTCAAAAGGTCAACAACTCGCACAAAAATTGGAGGATCATAATTTCCTGGTAATATGCACAACTACATATGGTGTCCTTCCTAACAAATGTTTCCTTGAAATCAGTTCAGTAGTTTTAGAGGAGTTGCATTGACAAACTTTGTGACGGACAGACCGACGGATAGGGCATAAACAATTTCCCCATCAAAGTGGGGTAGACATTACAATATAGGTGATAAGAACCATGTCAGAATGGACTTGAAGAAAACACTATACCCTAACCACTAGACACCAAAGGCCTGACACTGAGGTAATACTATATAAAAATCTGTCATTTTCTTTCAAAAATAACATGAATTTGCACAAAAATTTAATATGCATATCATGGCATGCAACTTAACAACTGTACATAATTTCAGAACTGTATTGTTAATAGTTTTTGAGTTTTAGTGTTCACAAAGTCCAATTCTCAAAATCTGTGATTTATGATAAAATGAATTCTTTTTCCAAAAATATTTCACATAACTGCAAGAAAATTTAAAATGCAAACCAGGACATGCTATTAAGCAACTGTACAAAATTTCATAACTGTGTTGTTAATAGTTTATGAGTTTTAGTGTTCACAAGAATTGTTGACGAAGGACAGAAGAACGGACGGATAGACAGACGGACAAAGTGAAAACTATAGGGCGTCTAATTATAATTACTTTGATAAACATGTAGTATCTTGAGAGAGATATATTGATATTTCCTCATATTACAAAATTATTTTCAGTTATTTTTTTAATTGCAAGCCATTTTTTAGCCAGATTTGTGGACTTCACAGATTTTTCTTATCAATACTATTATTTTTCCTTGATAAATCTATATTTCAAACCATAACAACTAGTACTAGGAAGTGACTATATGCAAGGCAGTCAAAGGCCCCATGGGACTGACATTAATTAACTTTCATTATAAAGCAATTGCCCATTAATCCATCCAGATTTTTCAGAATTATATCATCTGATGTGGAACTTTAAAGAAAATTCAAATTATGCACAGAAAAAAATACCTATTCACTTATATTGACAAGGGCGATAATTAAAAAAAAAACTTAAAAATCAAATTTTAACTGATTTTGGTGATGCTCTTGGCTGTATATTTAAGCTCAAGTCATTATACCGTACAATTAGTAAAAATATTACTTGTCATTAAGGCAAAAATAAAGTATATGTGTTTCTGGTTTTGCTTGAAAAATAATAGGGTCAGTAAGTAGGTATTATATTTTATTTTTTTCAAATTTTTTACCTCAAGTTAATGGGGAGCAGATTTCAATTTTAATAGCGCTTAAGCAAAAATGGCACTAAAAAAGGTCTGGGTTGGCACCAAAGACTAGGGACGGTAAGGAAACCAGAAACACACATATTTTTTCATTTGGCCTAAGGTTTTCTAAAAAATTTGTCAAAGATCATTTTAAAACTGAGGAAATATTGGAATAAGTTGTCTGTAATCACATAAATTTACATTGTTATACTTCTTCCGATTTCAGAGTTTGACAAAAGGTTTGCTTTGACTTTTTGAAACAAACAAAAATTTTCAAAAACATAGACTTGTAAAAAGACTTATGGTTCATTAAAATTATAAAACAATTGTTCTTTTATAATCACACATGGGCTTTACACATACATTTGTACATTTACATGGTCAGATGCAACAAAGTCATATAAAACATTTGTATCCATGAAAATGGATAATAAGGCAAAACATTTCAACAAATTTAGTCTTTGAAGTCTTTTCAAACACTAATACATGATATATATTCTTAAAAAGATTTGCTATATCTTACCTTGGGCTTGCTTGGAATGAAAGAAGTAAAATAATCCCCAAGCGTTGCTTTCCTTCTATTAGGTTGATCCTGGAACTCAGTTGAAATACAGGCCACAAAGTGATTTGGCATCCACCATTTGTTGTGAAATGAATCCAAGTTTAAGTTTGTCCACATAATTCTTAGCTTTTGTGTAGACAGTCGGACCCTAGGATCAATTCTCTTGTGAAAAAGATGTCTATCTCGTTGCGTTCCATTAAGGTTTGGGTATATCGAATAAACAGTACAACCAAGTACACTGCACATTGCCATTAAGTTCCACATTTCACCCCACGATGAATTCTTTGTGAATCTAAGTATACAACGGTCAAATACTGCCTCCACTCCTTCGACCAATCTAAGATTATCTGATTGGGCAAGCCTTTCAGTAAACTGAGCATACAGTCTGTTGCTTGAACTCCCCATATACCAGTCTTTATTTAGAACCATTTCAGCAACTACTCGTGCCCGTAGTTCTTTATGACACTCTTCAGTCCCAAACACATACATTGACCCTGTTCTACACAAGCAGTTTCCATCTCCATATATAGGTGTTGGTGTAAATCCAGTACAGAGTTCATCATCTTTGGGATATAATTCTAAAGAGTTAAAATCAATTTTCTGAGTGCTTCGAATTTGAGATGCCAATGGAAGAGGGAAATTCACAAAATTTTTCATTTCTGATTGAATCACCTCCTTTAACTTAACCAGTCCAATATCAGCTGCCCTCTCCATTTTCAATAGAACATCTTTAAAGTACTGTTTTCTGCATTCAAGATTCTGAAACAAAGTTGGTTCATACATCAAAAACTGATCATCTACTACTCAAGTGTATGATTTAAATGATAATTGAACAAAATTATTGAAATGTGAGGCTCCTTCTGAAATTGCTCACATGGCAAAAACAATACAAGTTGTCCTGTAAAATGATTTATTATGTAAAGATGGATCTTAGCTGAGCATTTTCTATTTTTACATTTTATATTGCTCCCGCCTTACTGCCCTTCCTTAAAGGTAATTTTTATGGGCCTTGACCAAGAACTTATTATAACCAAAGTGTTACCGTGTACAGACAGACAAACAAATTGAGGCACAGACCAAAAAATAACAGTAAAATTTTGCACAATCATCTTTGTAACAAAAATGAAAATGTTAATTTGCATCTACTATTTAAAATTTGTTTGATTTTTTTTTTAATTCTCAGAGCAAATCCTTGTAGGTCCTCAATGGATCTATGTGACGTAATCTAAAAGTACACCCCATACTTTAAGATTTGATATAAAATATTGGGGGAGGGGTTGTACATGTATCATATAGTATTTATCCATACCTCTGTTATATTATGTATATTTATTTTTAACGGCTTAACATTGATTAATTTAATGATGTTGTGTCTTAAAATCAGTACTGTAAATATCAATGAGAAATGGACAATATTTATTAGCAAAACCACAATTTAAGGAGTGAAAGTGGAAAGATTATAGCAATTTATCATAATACTATAAAAGAAAAAAAAATCATTCTCAGTAGTGACTGAGTGTCAGTACAAATATGATCATATTAATCATACAATGTTTGCTGTAGAAAAAAATTTAAAAATTTAATAGATTATCCCGTTTTAAGTTTATTTGCCTACTTTGCAGGCGTTCTTGTGTAAATTAGTATTGTATGGGATTTGTTGTTTTTAACAATTTAAAGATGATATTATTATTTTTTATTTTTTATAGGAGTATTCTATTGAGTATAGCGATATAATTGTTTCTAATGATGTTGTAAATATTGCATATAAAAAAATGACTATCATCTTCTATTTCATTTATAGTCTATTCTGGTTCTGTTTATGCATGTTAAATTGTGATATCAACCTCTTCCTTAGCGCTTATTCTTAATATTGCAAGAGTTAAATTGACAAAGGTCTAATATGAGACAATGGAAAGTTAAATAAGAAAGATAGCTTATTTTCTAAATTTTGAAGGGTCACATCTTCAATTCTTCTTTTAAGAAATTGGATTTCAATAATTGGAATGTTTATGTGTACTGTTAACTATCCTATTTTTTCTTTTAAGAATTTGATAAAGAGTTTGGCAAATTGCAGCAGGATCATTTAAAAGGCAAATTGGAATGACTAAAGTGTCAAAAAGAATTTCCTGTAATCTACATGGGTTATATAAGCCAAATATCTTTTTTTTATTTTGTAAAGAGCTTTTGGGCCCTTTTTTCATTAACACAGAGTTCCAGGTACTTTTAGATTTTCTGTATATTCAAAGTAATATGCCTAAATAGATATAAGAAGTTACTGTTAAACTACATATGATTGACTTCACTTCCAATATTCAAAATAATGAAATATCTTTGCTTAATTAACAGTTTGTAAAAGATTCTACATAAACTTTCAATTTGCATACTGCTAGGGAAAAATCATTTATTGATCAAGACTGGGTCCTGCTGAGTGGCCACACAGAAGATAGGGTGTTTATTGTGACTGGCATGTACATAAATTTGTCTTAGCAGTATTTTGTTAATTAGTCACACATGCCACATGCAACTCTGGCCATCTGCAATATTGGTTATTAAGGCACAGTGGGTCACTTTATCTGGAGGTGCCTTCAGCTCTTTATAATTAATACCCAAATATTCATTTAATGTTCAAAATTTAAATTTTCATATTTATACATGTTTATTCAATGCAAAATGAATGTATATTTATAAAATTTATTATGAAAACGTTATAGAATTTTCAAAATTACATGCTCCCTAAAATTGATTTTGACATAAAATTAATTGCACTATTGTTCTCAGGTACATGTGAAATCTGGTATTTAGGTTTAACAGGCATCCCACCACAAGTTTTCACCATATCCATTATCAAGTGCAGCTGCATGGTCTAATAGTAAATAATTGTGGTTAGATTCTTTATCTGAAATATTTATAATTTTAGGACCCAAGCTAATAATTTGATACCCAATTGTAATTATCAAGTCAGACCTATTCCATATTTCCTTTAATAGTCTCATAGAAGCAGAGTCTTTCTTCGATAAATTAAATATTTTGTTTCTCTTTTTTGTATATAATAGTGACATATGACGAACAACAGAAGAGACATAATGAATAAAGAACAATTATAATATCAAGCAGTTTCTACTATCAAAAGCAAATTTTATAAAATTACACAATTTTATAACTAACTTTTTGGAATTACAAGACAATAAATATCTAAGTTTAGTCATATTTGGCCATGAAAAGAAAATATTTAGGTGAAAACTTAAGTCTAATTGCTCTATAAGCAGGACATACAAGTATGAAATGATATTCATTTTCAATATGACATATTACAACAAATCTTAGTGCCAGTTTCTACTTTTACCTTTGATTTAAGTAAGAAAATATGAGTTATAACAACAATCTGCATATTCTTCAAAATTATGTAACTTACTTGAAAATAAAGTTATCTTAATCTGAATCAAAAGCTAATTGTGGGTTTTCTGTCTTAGTTTAGATCTTTTTTACCTTGGATTAAGATTTATTATAGCAATTTTTTTTCTAAAACAACCATCAAAACCTAAATGAATTGATAATAGTTGCAAAAATAAAGAAAACATGTTTTAATGCTAGCACAGCTTTAAACTTGTATATCTATAGCATTAGTTTCTGTTATTTTATAAAAGTAGAAATTTAAAGACTAGACAGCAACAAATCCAAAGTTGAGGGGATTATAAATAGAATGGTTTTGGGGGTTATCACTTACCAGTTGGAACCCCTCCTTTCTTTTGATAGTTTGTGATTTTATGTAAAATTTTCGCAAAATCATCAAATTATTACCTGGAATCCATTATTTGTAAAATTCTGGATGGGGTCTTTACATTTAGGGAGCGACCATTTGATTTTTAGGGGGGTGGCTATGATGAAACTTGAAATAAAAAGGCAGGATGGCAAAAATCCAGAAATAAAAAGTCAGAACAGTGCTTTGAATTTAAAGAAAGGCAGGATGGTAGTTTGGCTGAAAAATTATAGTAGTTTTAAAAATAAACAAATTGACACATGCTGGAGCGCAAAATACATCCAGGCTTGTTTATTTGAAAAATATAGACAGAATGAAGAAAATATCCATACCCCCCCTAAAAATTAATTGGTTGCTCCCTTATCAAGGAGGTTTTTCAAACTAACCATCAGATATACTTACCATTTTTTCCATGATTTCTTCCCTTTATCTTTCTCTTTCTTGGGTCTTTTTTGGTAATCAAAAATAACACACACAATATATTCTGTGACAAACTGAGATACATGTAAACTCCTACAGATAGATATGAACTAATCAAAAGGCTATCCAGCATCCTGCTCAGCATGAATATCTGGTTGTAGTCACATGACCTTTTTGTGGACTCATTCTTGGCATTTGCAGTTTAGATCTCCAATACATAATACATTACTTGAACTTCACAGTCAGAAATTACATACATTTTTGTAAATATGGATGCCAGAGATTTTGACAAATTTTTTTCCGACTTTGGTTTGGAAAGCATGAAAGATCTTTTTGTGGAAAATGGGTTTGAAACTGTATTGGCTCTTCAAGAAGTGTCTGATGAAGATCTGAAGGAAATAGGAGTAAGAGCTATGGGAAAGAGAAGACAGTTCCTTGGTGCTGTGAAGAAAATTGCTGTGAAAAACACAAGTACAAAGGGTAAGATATTTTATATTGAAGACTTAAAATGTGTTATCAAATAGTTTAGAAATAGCAAGTCATTAAACCATACTTTAGAAAACTTGAAATCTTAATTATAAAGTTATCAGGAAGAGTTCTGTCAGCATTAAAACTTAATTAGTCTTTCCAAAATAAAGGACAGATTGGCAAAAAATAAGAAATATTTGTGAAAGGTCATTACTGTTTAAATTTTAGACCTCTATTCAATACATTTTGAATGAATGTTTGAAAGAGCATTTGTAGGCATATTCATGTACAGATGGACAAAACAAAGTCAAAACTGTTGGACTTAGCATTTTTGATACAAGCTTTTACATGTTTTAATGTTTTATGTGTGTTTTTATCAATTACACCCAAAAATAGTTTTTTTCTGATATTTTGTTATTTAAAAGATTTCTTTTTATGCACTTCTAAAACTGTTTTTGAAATCTTTAAGCTTTTTAAAATTTCTCAAAAACATACATATGCTTCATAAATGTTTAATTGTTTTTCAGGTGATGTAAATGTTAGTTTGCCTGCAACACCTTCAGGTGAGCCTGAAATGTTGGCTACAGAGTTTGAGAAAGATGAAGAGCTACCCAAACTTGATACCAGACATGGGGACAAAGAACCTGTTTCAAAACGAAAATTAGATTTGGACGGTATGTAAATTAAAAGAAAATAATCTTTTATAAGAAATTAAAAAGTGTCATTTGTTTCATAAATGAATTGTAAACACTTAACATGCTTAAAGAGTGAAGACACTTTCTTTGATATGTCAATTATTTACAGGAAAAATCATTGGTAAAACTTAATACTATATAAATGAAACTTCAAACTGCATTGCATCAACTATTTTTAACAGCAAAATAACAACAATATAATACTTATAAAAACATATTTGTATTGAATGATTTTAATTTTAGGAAATGACAGTGATGGTAGTACACCATCTAAACATGCAAAGAAACAAGAAACTCAGTCTGGGTAAGTAGTTTATATATTTATAAACAGATTATCATGATTATCATTAAAAATATCTACATATTGGTACAAGCCTAACTAAATGCCCATAGTTCCTTTCATGTTTTATGGAGCTTTCTATATGAAAAGATTGATTTCATTGATAAGAATTTTTATGTCTAGAAAACTGACTGTTACATGTATTCCTGCTGAGCACACTAATCAGATTATCATAAAATGAGAAAACCATCTGGATCAAATCAAGTGATTTAAGAATTTGTCAATACAATGCTTTCTTCTTGTGTAAAGAGGTGGTTATCATGGTTATTTATTTATTTCTCAATTATATGCTTTATACTGAATTTTTGGAAATTATAAGGCTGTCATTTCACGCACAAAAAGTTCAAATTAAGATAATTTCACTTTAATTAGGATTTTTCTCCCAACTTTAGGATGAAGTTTAGACTGCTAAAGCTTAGTTAAGCATTTATTCTGTCAAATCTTATTGTTCAAACTTTTAGTTTTTAACAGAACCAAATTTTTACTTTACATAATCAGGAATTTACAATTCAGAAAATTTAAATTAAAGTCAAATCAAGACAATATGATATTTATTGTGTTGACATTTTTCAATAGTTTTAAAAAGATGGTGGTATTGTTAAATACATTTTTAATATTGGTGAACTAAACATTGCTCTATGGTCTATCTTCCAAACACCATGTGAACTTGACCTACCAACCCTTATGTCTTAAGGAACCCTTCAATAAACTCAGCAGTGAAAGTTCTATGAAAATCTATCCTAACATTTTTGCCTTGATTTTCAGTTTCATTAATTATATTGTGCACTACAGCATTAGCATATTTAAATTATATTAGAATCATAATAATGGGTCTAGAAAATGTACACAACATTACCAATTGATGTTAAATAATTTAAAGATTATAGATATTTCGGACATTCGTATGTCCTTCATCAGTATAATAAACAATTTTTTTTTAGAATCATAATAATAATATACATGTAATAGATTTCTTTTCATTGATTAAAATCATCATTCAATTAAAGTATATTATGTGCTATTATAAACAATAAAAAATTAAAATATTTCTTTTTTTTTAGTCTTCATAAATGGTTTAAATCACCATTCAATCCAGAGAAGATACTGAAGTCGAAGAATATCCACTTGTACAGTGACACTGAAATTAAGCGTGCTTATGGATTGAGAAAAAGGAAGATGGAATTCGTTAATGCCAAACTTTTAAGCCTTATTGAAGATGCCGATGTAAGAGGGAAAAATAAGGCTACAATAATTGGGATGGCCGAGGTAGCCTGGGACCATTACAATGCAACAGAGGCCAAGATAGACATTATTGAAGTTTCAGCTCTCATTAAATCATTAGAGGCAAGAGGTAAAACTTTTAATGAGAAGCAAACAAAAACAATCAAAGCTGGAGTTGAGAGAGTCAACAGAGCCCAATTTGATATCAAATCACAATTAAGACTGATAAAGGAATATAAAGAAAGTAAAGAAAAAGCCACAGAGATAGAAAAGGCAGAGGATGAATTGGTTTGTCTACATCATGAATTGCAGAAGGCAACAGATGCTTTAAGGAAGTCATGCTGTGTAAAGATTTCAACCCTACAACAAATGTTGAAAACAGATTCAAAAGAAGCAGAGGAAAAAGAGCAAGTTGAAATTCAGGAAGAAGAGTACCTGTCAGATGACAGTATAGTCAATGACATTAAATGTGATGATGAGAATGAAACAAATGCATGATTAAAAACTTTATCATGATGATATTATGTCGTATGGAATATCTTTTATTCAAAGATTTCATATTAGAAGTCACACATGCAAATGGAAGTGAATTAAAGGCAATTTGATATATAGACCTACCATATTAGTTTTCAACATATGCATGCATAATAACAAAGAGCTGTATCTCTAATAAAATGAGACAATTTCATACAATTGCAGTGTTATCGTTCTATTGTGCTATTTCATTGGGATAAATAAATTATGAAAGAAAGATACAAGTACATGGAACTTGATTTGTTACCGAGCTGTTTAAAAGCATTTTTAGTATCTACTCATGCAATAAAAATTATAAACAGGAGTCTTAGCTTTTAGTTTATAAAATTACTTTTTATATTGAAAAGAAAATTTCATCCACATTTGACTCTAGAGCAGAATACACATGATACAATGACTTCTAGGTTGATGGGTTTTTTTGTGCAATATTACATTACATAGGTTACATAAGTACATGAACCTAAAACTCTGTGGTTACATTGGTAGTCTAAGATTCAAAACTGGCAAAAATAAATGTCAAAATTTATCAAACAAGAAAAAAACATCTAACTCGTGGCATTTGGACAACCCTGTTTGATCCAACAAAGAAAAAGTTAATAGAAGTACAAATAGATTTGTGTACTTTTAAATTGAGATATGCAAGAAGCAAAGAGGCACCAATGTGGCATTCCGAAGCCAAATGTCAAAAAGATCGAAGGCAGAAAATAGTTAAACACCAAACGGAATAAAGCATGAACAAACAAGAAACACAAAAACATTGTGAACTCAAGTTGTAACGAGAGTGAACTCGGGTGCTCCAGATGAGTAAGCAGTTCCTGTCTAGTGCAACTGTTAAAAACACCTGTTAAAAACTACTGCAAAAATAGTCCACACAAATATTATTATAACTTGGGATCTACAGGTTCACACATACTGTTCATGACTTGCTGATTTATAAAAGATATACTTTCTTGCCTTCAGGAGTCCCTTATGGTCAATAAACAATGCTAAACATCAATTCAAAATCAAAGTCCTTCATACAGAAAATGTACATGTTGGTTAAAGGAGCCTTAATAGTTCATTTGGTTGGTCCTGATATTAAGTTTTAAGTCTTAAGATTAAATAATGTAATAGAAAACAATGAGATGTGGAATAAGTGTACACGACACAGCCCACAATTAAACCGCAATTTAGAAAAACCACAATGGACAACTGCCAGCAGCCTTCGACAAGGCTCTTTGGCACTGCTCGGGGTTCTGCAATTGGCCCATGGTTTAAATAAAATGCATATTAACTCAAATTAGCCATGCAAATTTTATATAACGGTTTATTTCTTCCCCTATGAAATATCTTCCGAAGTCATGATTAAATGCATTATTTACGGAATAAAGCTGGATATTATTTAATAATATGTCAAATCATGTAGTTATGAAATATTATCCATAAAATAATTTCCCCTTAAAACCCAGGGACCTGGAAGAAATATCACAGGTTATTGAATATCACAACCAGAAGAAATTATCTCCTACATTTACACTGGAAATTTTGTGAAAGCAACAAATTTTTTCTGGATACTGTCAGTGGTATTTTTGAAAATTTAATGGAAATCTCAAGGTGAACACCAAAAATCGCATGGATTTTTTTTTTACTTGCATTAAAATATACTGGATTTTTTATATTAATTGTGATTTTTTCCTGGAAATATAAAATTTTGGACTGATTTTTTTTCTGGAAATCCAGTATCTTCCACAGGGGGGGTACAGACTATTTCTGGAATAGCCCAATATGCATGTAAACAAGTCAGACAAAATCTCAAAATTCTTATCACTGACTAAAAATAATCAGTGAAATAATATATATATCAAAATTTCACCTCACTGACAACAATATTCAGTGAAATGACTAAATAAATAAGGTCAGGTCCACGAAAAATATGACAACATAACTCGCGAACAATGTGACAAAAGCCCGCGAAAATTTTCCCGTGCAACTCGTGATGTCAAATATTAAAGAAAATTTTAACACCTGACACCAATATTGCAGTATTGACCGTCGGGGCTAAAGTATGACTCTATAGTTAATACCTGACATAATCCCTTGAGTTGCGGGGTATAAATATACGGTTGACAACAAATGTAGGGCTTCAGTCGTATGCACGTCCTTTCAGTTTGGAATCTGGATCTGTTGTGTCTTCCTTCGGGCAACCAGTCGAGAGGTCACTTCCGGTTTGTCTAATTTTAGTATCGCCCATTCTGGGAACACTTCCACACAGTTAAGAATGTCCCATACAGGAGATAGACGCTTACCAAAACACATTGATCGCATATTTGTAAATTTGATGGATCTAATGGCTGAATTAAGAGAATAATGGTTTTGAATTTGTTGACGTCTGGTCCAGATTTTGGGAAAATATTTTAAACTCTTTTTAAAAAAGACATTTGTTGACTTTTTCATAACTGATAAGTTTCGCTGATTGCATATATCTTTGAGATCTAACGTAACACAAGGTTTAAGGCTCTACGATAGTTGTACAAAGTTATTTTGGGGACTATGTTGGAACTATTCTGTTCTTAACTAGAACTACTTTCTTATATGTGCACACCGGATGCCTTAACTAGGTCCCCTACATCAACAGACGCTGGATTTTTTGTTTCATGACGTCACCATGTATGCCGGAGGAATCCTGACGTGTTACAAATGTGATTCTTTCAACGTCCGCACATGGCCAATTTCAATTCAAACTATAAACACGAAAATCTGTTAAGAAACTATAAGAGAGACGTAACCTCCAAGCTGTAAAAACGCTACTAAAAGCCTTCCTTACCACGATTCAAATCAAATATTTGTGATTTATTAAAGCACTATATTCGACGAGCAGGGTACCCCAGGTTTGAGTACCCTTCAGCCCATTGTTCTCCTCCTCTATCCGGTTGAGAAGCTACGAGATACATTTGTTCCCCTTTGATTTTTTTCCGAAAATTATAAAACACAACCTTTTATAACATGATCTGCTTGTTTATCTTGGAGAAACGCAAAACAATTCCATATCGAAAAGACCAGTTTATAAATAAAACAACTTAAAGCATGCAAGCTACTTTTTTTCGAAGTGCAAAGTCTTGGTGTTCACCCTTATTTTCATTTACAATAGAGTATCACCCATATATACCAAACGGGATCTTATACAGTTAAGAGGTGAAATCATCCTCTATCGGATGGAAGGGTTTTATCTAAATGGATACCTTGGGCCTCATCGGGAACCGGAGTAGCTACCCGGTTCCAACATGGCTCGGCGGGTTTGCCATTAAAAAAACCCGATCCTGGTCTGTTGGTATCAGCCCAGGCGAGGGAAGACCAGATCGCATCCATCGGAACATCAAAACACAAACCGGTTCACTGGATTTTGTTATCTGGTTGAATGCTATTGATTGCTTTTGGGTAATAGCATTGCTCAATGACGTCATCAATATTGTCAAAATGGCGACGATAACATGGCTTGGTGAAATTGACCTGTCGTACTTTATACTTGTCGAACCAGTTGAAAAAAGAGCTTGTACGATTCCACATGTAAATAACTGGATGTGCGTCATAAATATGGTAATACACACTGGTGAATCGGTATTAGACCGAAGAAGTGTCTTGTTCCATGCTGCAAACATAGCACTGAATGACCACCATAACACCAAAATGGCGATCGCGATTGGGCCCTGGATGATGTGTGTCCCATTAAACTTGTTCTTATCCATTATTAAGATATTGAAATAGCAATTCACATTTACACAGTTTTCCTTTATAAGTTTTATTCCATATGTCGCACAACATCTGTTTTATACAACACAACAAATCGATAGCTTATATTTTTTTGTAAATGTCAGTGAAGAAGACATTGGCTTAAAGCTCGCAAAGACTCGTAGATAAGAAAATATCCAAGTGTTGCCATGGAACCCAAATACGATATTCAAAGTATATACAAAGAATAAGACGGGATAATTTGAATCGCAAGAACTAGATGAAATTTGTTCCCGCCGTTTTTTTTCTTTATATGTTCCTTTTGCTGCTCTGCAATATTAACTGACCCAAACAAATATCAAGTTATCTGTGAAATTTTTTTTTATATTAGAATAAATACAAAGGTTATGTTTCTCCTATTTTAGTGTTTTTCAACAAGAAATTTCTCATCAAAGTCGTAATAAATACGGGATTCTTTCTTTCTAATGAGTGCAGATGCGGGTTTGTCATAAAGTTAATGTTATTTTATTCTTAACTGGATTTGACCTACTATACATTCATTTGATTATTTACCATGGGAAGGGTGTGTCCAACACGCAGAAAACATTATCCTTCCGGAACACTGATTTACACCCATTTTGATGCGTGAGTTTGGATCAGATATAATATATGGTTTTTATGGTTGTAGAACTAAAAGTCTTTGCCCTTGATAGTTAATTTGAGCGTTGTTTGGGTAAGCAAGAGAAAAAACACACAATTTGGTTTTCCAATTTTGTGATTTCAAACGTTCTATGGTATTATAACACCTAGTAAGGGGTAAGGTTTTGGATTAAAAAAATCGAGTAAGAAATATTTTCTGCAAAAAGTATTTATTTTTAAAGATCTCGACAAAATAATAGTCTCTTCCGCCAAATACTTTTTTCATTAAAAAGCCGATTCAAAATATCAAGGAAACTTCCAGGCCTAAAGGAGTATGTTCGAAAAGGGCCAAAACGGCCCTTAATTTAAAATTTGAGACAGTGTAGACAACTTGCTGCTAGAATTGTTATAATAGAAAATAATGAGATGTGGAATAAGTGTACGCGACACAGCACACAATAAAGCAGCAATTTAGAAAAAAACACAATGGACAACCACCAGAAGCCTTCAACGAGGTCAGAAGGCGCTACCCGTAGTTCTGCAATTGGCCCATGGTCTAAATAAAATGCAAATAATTCAAATCCAGTCCTGAAATAGTCACAGAAAAACCCCCTATCTTAAACTTGGAACAGAAAACATCAAAAAGACCAGTACAAACGCTTTATAAAACGTCACAAATTGTGCATGTTTGACCAAAATTTTATCTTGGTAACAATAATCACTCTTAAATAATAAATTGATAAGCAAAAACCAATCTTGGTCAGAGAGTGCGGCCACATTTGATTTTGGTACTTTAATGGTGACAAATGGTAAATAATCGACAAAAATAAGATTTTTCTTCCTAATCCAATCTTTAAGATGTGACCGAAATTTTTTTTATCAAACTGCTCACAGTTCCAGTTCCTGTAGGTAACGATCCGTACACTTATCACTGCACCAGGCTTTCCGGGCTTCTTTTTAATTACCTCCTTTTGACCCCTACTTTCTGAATAAAAAACAATAAAAAGAACTCGCATACCTATATGCATTACGCAACAACAGTGTTCATAGTATAGCCTAAATACTTCTACTCAACTTCACTTTGAAATAGTACGTACTCATTTAAACCGGCGTTAAAACAAATTTAAGTAATTCATCTAAGAAATAAAAATATTACAGAAAATTTTATATTTTCATGGCTAGCTGTAGCAAAATTTTTAAAATTTATTCAAATAAAAAAATGTCAAGAATCTTCATGGAATTCACACAAGCCTGTAGCAGTGGGATAATCCTGACCTACTTTTGTCGGGAAGGATAGGCCTCATACGAAGAAGTTGACAATTTTATCACAGGAAAACTGTTATACAAGTGAAATAAAGGTAACCTGTGAGTTATAATAACACCATCCATTTAGATTACTGGAGCCAAATTCCTGAAGATACTCAAGTTGAATGGTCGGTCCCAAATTCTTGTGACAAAATATTACTACATGTAATATCAATTTACATAATGTCGGCTGAAAAAGGGGTGAAAACATGCATCTTTAAACTTACATATTTAAATGAGCAAATTCCCCAGTAAATCAACGGTAACGCTAGGATCATTATAGTTCAGATTGTACTTCATCGAGTATAAATATAGCTTTAGCTCTGACGTAAAGAAAATGTAATTGTCGAATGACAACGGATCTTTCAAAACAGCAGCTGTATCCGCCGGAAGTTGGGTCCAAGGATTCAAATTTTGTCCATTCTGATTGTATTCTTTGTTGGAAAGCGGAATGTTAGCAAAGTATGGCAGGAAATTACCATAATATAGAACTTCTCCGTTTTCGAAGAAATATCTTTCCTGCGTGCCATATTTTGACCTCAGCACGGCCCAGGTTGGGTTCGATGGGAAAACGGCCAGGCTTTGGAATGATGTTCTCGCTTTCAAATGGTTTGCAATGGTCTTGGGATAACCTGATTCTTCGTGTTGGTTCCATCCGGCTATGATAATTGACCAGACTAAGGAATCTAGATATATAAGAAGCAAAAAGTTACTAAATCTTTCAAAGTTTGTTTAAAAGCCAAAACCAAAAGACAAAAAAAAAGATAATGAACTACCATATATTGACAGGTGGCTATCAAGACGGAGATGCCGACACTAATTTCTATAATAACTACTGGAAAATTTATCAATAATCAATTTTCAATGTAATACTTTTAATGAAAAAAATATTTTTTGTTGGTACCTATTTTCGTTGTTTGGGGAAAATTGATAACTAAGTAGTTCGTGGATTTTTGAATTCGTGGTCCTGAAAATTGCTTCACACAAACCGATGCAAATTTTACTTTTCGTTTGGTATCAAATTTTGCGGGTCAAAGCCACCCACGATAACCACGAAAATTGATAGCCAACGAATAATAATGAAACCACAGTAATCTAATTTCTATATGATACTTTAAATAAAACAGATTTCGTTTTCTATTGGTAGTATTTGGATTGGTATTGAATATAATATAATAAGTTTTTAATCGATCGCAAGAGATTGAAGGTTGATATCTGTCTTCATTGGGAATTTTTTTAATTGCCGCTTGTTTATGCAGATTGTGTCGCGCACACTTTTTCCATATCTCATTTTTGTTTATTTATCTTACATGTAATTTTTAATTTGTTACTACAATATGCAGACGCCTGTGTCACAAACCCCGACAGTATACCAGTTTTAGTTCAATGTTAAGTAACATTGACCCAAATAACAAACAATAACAATCAATTATTTTATCAATTTTAGAAAATAAATAAATGTTTTTAAGTTTTTCAAACCTTTTCTTCAATTAATAGGTTGACCCACATTTTGACCTTCACATGTTTTTGTTACCTGTGTAAAATTCAACTCGATCACCATTCCACGAGTGGATTGCTCTGATTTCTGATAATTCTGGAAGTGTTCCAGGGAAAGCTTTGAATACGTCTGTGAATTTCTGTACCGGAAGACACGGCCCCGTGGTATACATTTTTATGATGTCATCATATACATAAACACCATCTGGTGTTAAGACAACAATGTCTGCGGCAGAGTGTTGGTGACAAGTACTCTGTACAGTTTCAACTGTTCCAATTATGTAAGACTAAAAAAAATATATAAACAATAAACCTAAAGTCTCGACAGATTTTGATACCTACATATCGAGATTTGATGATCCACCATCGGAAACCTTGTACAAATCTTAAATAATATTTTTTTGAGTTTGGTTCCTTGTTCTTGTATTGTACTTGAAACATGCCTTTTAGTGTTATTCGCCTTTCGACGATTGGATAAAGTGTTTCTGATTAGTCTTAAACAGATCAAAAATACAACTGTATTGGACATTTTGTTGTGTATTCGATGTTGGTTTGAATATTTGTTTTCGTGTGGTTTTTTTTTTGGTAAATTTGTTCAAATGCTGCATAGTTAAAAGAACATAAAGAATAACAACTAACACTGTTAGGTGTAGCTGTAGAAACGTCTTGTTCCGTTGTAACTTCAGGCTCTGTGGTGCCAACTTCTGTTGTTATGGCAACATCGTTTGAACTGTCTATGAACAAATTACGTGTCATTGAACACATGTTTGGAAAGGAAGCGTACAAGTAGGGCTGTGCTTGAGTACTTCGACCAATCAAATAACATTTCCGGTCTTTCGAAGAACTGAAGTCACTCACGTCTATACTTATTTGTATGCATGCATCATACACCATGCAGAGTAGTACACAATCCTCCTAAAAATAGAGAAAATGTGCTGCATGCATTCATCTGCACTTTCAATTGTTAATAGAAAATAATGAGATGTGGAATAAGTGTACGCGACACAGCCCACAATTAAACGGCAATTTAGAAAATTTAAACCACAATGGACAAACGCCAGCAGATTTGGCATTTAACCTTAACCTTAAGTTAAGGTTAGGAACTACCAAATGAGGACCCCTCTTAAAGCAACCAAATTTGAAACCAACAACATTGGCTAGAATAGAAATAATATACATAAGGTTGCCATTAAGTTAGGATGCAAGGTTACATATCAGTAGCAGATATTTGATGTTAATGGCCATATTGCTTACAATAAATGGATCAAATGATAACACTGGATCGATACGAAAATGTTATTAAAAATAAAATAAAAAAGGATTTTTTTTTATATTCTCTTTCTAAAAGTCTGACTTTTAATTATCAAAATACACAGATGAACATTCATGACGTTTTTTGTACAATGAGATTTGTTATTGATAATATTCAGTGAGATTTAAACTTGTGCCGAGAGCACTTGCACTCTCCAAAACCAGAATTGGAAAAGTTGGTAAGAAAAGATGGCCGTTATCTTATACTTGAACAGAGAAATGTGTTCTGTAATAGTTTGTAACTTTTTCTGGAAAAAAAAATTGTCACCAATTGCATTTTTTAAAATCAATTAAAGAAGGAACACCTATTTGGAGTGAAAAGGTTCCAAGATAAAAAAGGTTTTGCCTTTCATTTAATATGCTATCCATTCAGTTGTTTTTTTTATTTCTGTGTTTTATGTTGACTGTTGTCTGTTTTTTTTCGTCCTGTTTTCTTTGGTGAAAACAAAATAACCGAACTTGGAGGATCAATCTCAAAGTCCAAGAGAAAAGACAAAACATGGAAAACACACCAGCATAGTTATAGATCGTAATGGTCTTGACTTGGTACAGGCATTTCAAATTAAACACCATGCATGCATAGACGGTTGTTATGCATGAGTGGGCCAGCTCGTCTATTCCTATTGTGTCTTACACTGACAACCCTGCTGTTTTTGTTAATAAAGCGTGGCTAAACCCACAATACACGCCTGTACCAAGATAGGACCATTGTCAACTTCACTTTTTGCTCAGTTCGATCGTTTTTGATTTTTTCCTTTATAAATTTAGCTTTTTGTTGCATTCTACTTAAACAGAAATACTAAGAGTACTTACAATTTTATTAACGGTGTGCTCGCTTAGTCTATAGTTTAAAATCGTCACATCACATTTATCCTTTCGAAATGTTGATTCCAACGCACCATTCGTAAAACTAATATAGAATGTCGTGCAAATTAAGGAAAAGATAATGGATTTAACGCTTTTCATTGTTCTCCACTGTGATTTCTCGGTTTGTAATTAAAAAAAAACAAAACAAAAAGAAACATAAAAAATCCAAAGTAAAATAAAACCTTTTTTTGATTTCTCGGTTTGTAATTAAAACAAAAACAAAAAAAGCATAAAAAATCCAAAGTAAAATAAACCTTTTTTTTAGATATGAAAAAAATAGGACAAATTTAGAAGAATCTTATATTTTCACATCTAAACTATAAATAAAATACTTTAACATGGAACTAGCCAATCATTGGAATTATGTATATATTGCAAATGTATTTGATTTGTCAATATTCAGATTGATTTCAATTAAAATTGTTTTAAGGTTAATTGTCAAACTCTTCCGTCCCCCATTGACATCAATCGTCAACTGCCGAAAATCAATGTCGTAATTTATCTCTATTGTCGTAAAATGTTCACTCAATATAATGTTGATGAAGGTGTTAGAATTATTTATCTTTAGACTTGACAAATGTTTTATCTAAGAACACCGTTATTGTAAATGTAACTTATTATTACAAACAGTTCATTAATTCGAACTTTTTTTTACTTAAATTGAATTGATTTTTGAACATTTACTTTAAACCTGCCTGAAAACAATTCATTAGCTAATACCATTCTCTTTTCAATACATAGGCATTGAAGTAATTTCTATATTCCAAACCTTTGTAATCTAATGGTCATTTTTTTCTGCTTGAAAAAATCCGTTAAAGGACAAACCAAAACATCATAACAATTCAACATCTGCACTTTGGGAGAATAAAACTCCATATGAGTGCATGGTGTCTTCAATAACATTTCATCAGTCAAAAAAAAAAATTCAACTGATGGGAGTCCTAACCCAGTGTTAACATTTTTTTTTGTCAAATCGTTGCTATAAGGCTTTACTTTATATAATTGTAATCAGTACTATTATTACTTCTGAAATAAGATATCATGAACTTTTCAATTATCTTGTCTCACATAATTCATATTTCAATACCAATAATGTCCTTGAATTTGTTTTTGTCTTTGGTGACATTGAAACTGACTGGGGAGTTTAACGTCTTCACTATACCTAGTTATAGGTAATAGGTGTCTTCGAAAACAATATCAATTACTCTGGAATGTCTTTAAAAGGTATTAAACACCTAAGGGATATAACTCTAAAATAGCAATTGAAAGTTTTAGTCCGGTACATCTATACAAAGAAATCAAGCTTCTCAGTGACCAGAAAAGAAAATGTTTACACTCTTATATGTTCAATGAAAATTTTCAAAAGAATTAGATTTTGCAGTTTTACAAATACCAAAACGCGGGTATGAACGGTCAATTTGGATATGCTATATATCGATATTTCAAGGAGTAACCTCTCATCAGTAGCATTGAAATCAAAACATTGGAAGGTCAAATTCCAAAACTGTTGAAAACGAAAAGTACTCAAAACCAAAACGTTCGAACAAGAAAGCCAAATCCAGCACCGAGGATATCGACCATGTGCATTACAAGGAAAGAAACCTGGTGTTTTAAACAATTTTGAATTAAAAAAACGGAAATTTCAGCGACAAAAATATTAGAAATTTTATGGTAAATCGTGTCAGACAAGTCTGACTACCAGGCTTGTGATTACCCTCGGGGACCTCTGGTCCACCAGCAGCGGTTATCGCCCGGTGGTTTCAAAATTACAAATACCAAAACGCAGGTATGAACGGTCAATTTGGATATGCTATATATCGATATTTCAAGGAGTAACCTCTCATCAGTAGCATTGAAATCAAAACATTGGAAGGTCAAATTCCAAAACTGTTGAAAACGAAAAGTACTCAAAACCAAAACGTTCGAACAAGAAAGCCAAATCCAGCACCGAGGATATCGACCATGTGCATTACAAGGAAAGAAACCTGGTGTTTTAAACAATTTTGAATTTAAAAAAACGGAAATTTCAGCGACAAAAATATTAGAAATTTTATGGTAAATCGTGTCAGACAAGTCTGACTACCAGGCTTGTGATTACCCTCGGGGACCTCAGTTGTATTTTTTGAGTTTTGGATTAAAGTACATATTTCAGCAAATTTCGAAGAAATTGAAACGACATTTTTAGTCTTGATTTTGTGTACCCCCTTAATAGAATGTTCGTATCCGAGGAACATGAAACCAGAATATTGTTGTTTGATTAATGTAGTAAGTCACCGATTATAGGGGTCATTATAGGAAATATTTTACTTGTTACCAGAGTCTTAGAGTCCTTCAAGATGATTCCGAATGCCATTTTGACCTAGCTATCGACCAAATGAAAAGTATTCATTTAAATAAAAGAACACACCTTCTTATCAAATAAACTGCTTGGTACGAAATACCACACTTTAAAAAATGCATTACATCCATTATTTGTAAGGCAAACTAAGAATTATAAGGTTTTTTTTTATTTTTGGTTGAAACTTTTGAAATTCTAAGTACAATTTGCTATATGTACATAAAGGTTGCAAATTTGTTGCCTTAATTTTTTTTTTGAAGAATCCAGTATGTTTAGAAAAAAATTAATTTTATTCATTCATTCATTAATGATATTTCCTAATATGCATTATATTTGGTAAAAAATGTGTTTTTTTAAATTAAAATTAATATTTTCAATTCGGTCGATATCTAGATCAAACTGGTATTCGGAATTACCTTAACAGTTCATTCGATATCTTCACGCACTGTAGATTTATAAAGTTAACAATTCATTCGATAGCTTCACGCACTGTAGATTTATAAAGTTAACAATTCATTCGATAGCTTCACGCACTGTAGATTTATAAAGTTGTTTGGTCACTTGTTGAAAATTTCCACATCGTTGTAAAAAATCATTGGTTTTTCATCTTCCGGAGCACCTGAGTTGACTCTTGTTTCGACTGGAGTTCGCATTGCTGATTGATATTCACTTATTTTATGTTTCCATGTTTTACATGTTGTCTGTTTTTGTCCCGTTCCTGTTGGTGTTTGCTGGTTTTGTCTCTGCCCTTTCGGACTTTTGATATACGGATACCCCATTGGTACCTCTGCTTCTTATAGTATAAATATTTTTAATATCATTGCAAAAGTGCTCCTATAGCTACAAACTGATATTGCTTTTCGAATTATGTCAAAAATACAGTAATTTTGTGATTCTGGGAGAGAGACTGGAGGATTATTCTACCTTAAATGAGCAAATTCCCAAGTAAATCAACGGTAATGCTAGGATCATTATAGTTCAGATTGTAATTCATCGAGTATAAATATAGCTTTAGCTCTGACGTAATGATGATGTAATTGTCGTATGACAACGGATCTTTCAAAACAGCAGCTGTATCCACCGGAAGTTGAGTCCAAGGATTTAAATTTTGTCCATTCTGATTGTATTCTTTGTTTGAAAGTGGAATGTCAGCAAAGTATGGCAGGAAATTACCGTAATACAGAACTTTTCCGTTTTCGAAGAAATATCGTTCCTGTGTGCCATATTTTGACCTCAGCACGGTCCAGGTTGGGTTCGATGGGAAAACGGTCAGGCTTTGGAATGATGTTCTCACTTTCAAATGGTTTGCTATGGTCATGGGGTACCCTGATTCCCGAAATTGATTCGATCCTGATATGATAATTGACCAGACTAAGGAATCTAGATATACAAGAAGCAAAGAATTACCAGATTTTTTAAAGTTTGTAAAAGCCAAAACTAATAGACCAAGGAAGTTTATTTACTACTATACATTGACATGTTTCAGAATCTGTTGGCTGAGACGGAGATGTCGTATCAATGAACAATGACAGGTGGCCATCAAACCATAGATGCCGATGCTTATTTCTTTTATTACTACTCCTAGTCAGTTTGAAGATGGAATGTTGTTCACTAATCAAATTTCAAAGTGATACTTTTTGATAAAAACCGCTTTCGTTTTCTATTGATAGCTTTTTTTATTAGAATTGAATATAATTTGATAAGTTTTTAATCGATCGGAAGTCCAAAATGACGAAAGCGACTACTGATCTAATTGAAGGTTGATATATCTGTCTTCATTGAAATTTTTTTTTTGCCGCTTGTTTATGCAAATTGTGTCGCGCGCACTTTTTCAACATCCCATTTTCGTCTGTTTATCCATATGTAGACGTTTGTGTCACAAAACCCGACAGTATACAAGTTTTTTGAATAAATGTTTAGTAACATTTTATATCCAAACAACAAACATTTGGAATCAATAATTTTATCAATGTATGAAAATGAAAAAAATGTTTTTAAGTTTTCCAAACCTTTTCTTCAATTCAAAGGTTGACCTACACATATATTTTTTTACCTGTGTAAAGTTCAACTCGATTACCATTCATCGAGTGGATTGCTCTGATTTCTGATAATTCCGGAAGTGTCACAGAGTAAGCTCTAAATACGTCCGTGAACTTCTGTACCGGAAGACATGGCCCCGTGTTATGCATTTTCGTGATGTCATCATACACGTAAACACCATCTGTTGTCAAGACAACAATGTCTGCGGCAGAGTAAGGGTTACAAATATACTGTACAGATTCAACTGTTCCAATTATGTACGACTGAAAAAATAAATATAAACAATAATACCTCGACAGATTCTCTTACCTATAGCTATCGACAGAGAATCGGGAGAAACCGAAAGATCTAGGCACGTGAATTGAGGTGTTAAGTCGGCCCATGCAGTTTTGACTGCTAATTACTACAAAAACGACAGTACACAATGCATATTTACATTGAAACATATCGCCATGTTCATATAGATAATCTTGATTTTTTTTTTAATTTGTTTTAGTGTTCTTGTATTGTACTCTTCAAACATGCCTTATAGTGTTTTTTTTTCACCTTTCGACAATTGGATAAAACGTTTATGATTAGTCTTTAACAGATCAAAGATACCATTGATTCGGGCATTTCGTTGTGTTTTTGTTGTTGGTTTAAATTTGTTTTTTGTGTTTTGTTTTGTAAAGTTATTTAAATGCTGTATAGTGGAAAGAAAATAAACAATTACAACTAACACTGTTAGGTGTAGCTGTAGAAACTTCTGGTTCCGTTGTAATTTCAGGCTCTGTTGTGCCAACTTCTGTAGTCATGGCAACATCGTTTGAACTGTCTATAAACAAATCACGTGTCAAGGAACACATGTTTGGAAAGGAAGCGTACAAGTACGGCTGTGCTTGAGTGCTTCGACCAATCAAATAACATTTCCGGTCTTTCGAAGAACTGAAGTCACTCACGTCTATACTTATTTGTACGCATGTATCGTACATTGTGCAAAGTAGTATACAGTCTTCCTAAAAAGAGAGAAAATGTCTTACTTCCATGCATCTGTATTTTCATTTGCTTTAAGGTTATAACTTTTGAATCAATACATCTGTTAAAGCAACCTAATTTAAAAATGTTAAGAGGCTACCAGACACTTAATTACCTTAACTTTAACCTCATAAAACGAATACATCCTTTAGTTTCCAAATCACATTAGAATACTACTGAAACTATCACTTGAGATCACAAGAGGTTAGAAGGAAATGTCATTTTGTTGATGAACGCTTTAAATTAAACATTTAACGAGTATAATGGCCAAATACAGTCATATTCTGCTTTAATTATGCTGTGTTTAAGATATGCCTTTGATGAAAATCGAATCAGGAACTAGCTACTTATTCGGCAATCGAAATTTTAATACAGAATTTGTTACTTAGATATTCTATTCGTATTAAAGATGTGCTTGTGTCATTTTATTATTATATTCTCATATATTCGAATAAGTACACAAAAAAATTACTACGGTTTACCCGGCTATGAGGCCTAGTTGGAATGAAAGGGGGTCCATGGGGTCGGAAACCTATATGATTCTTTCTGGTTGTTTTGAAATCAAGGTACAAAAGCAGTGTAAATTAGTCACAATGGTACCCTGTCTCCCCATGCAGAATTATTCCTACGGTTTACCCGGATATGAGCCCTAGTTGCAATAAAAGGGGGATCAATGGGGTCCAAAACTTATATGGTCCCTAATTGCGACCTTTAAATCATAACAATGCAATAACAATAGAATATCTTAATGGCGATTCCTTGAAATTCGAATATCGAATAAGTAACCAGTTCCTTATTCGATTTTCGTTAGAAGCATATCTTAAAATAAGGATGGAAAACATTTCCTTATTCAAAATTTTGAAACACAAAATAACTGAATATCGATCAACAACGCAAACTCCAGTCGAAACAAGAGTGAACTCAGGTGCTCCGAAAGAGTAAGCAGTTCCTGCTTGCTATAGCACACCCGTCGCGATGCCAATAGTCCATTCAGTGTGTCAAATCAGTTAAAAGCTATGACAAACCAACATCTGCACTCATCTGAGAGATCGAAATCCCATATTTGTCTATAAGTGCATGATGTCTTCCGTAAAATTTCTTGAGTGAAGACAGCAACCGAGGAGCAACAAAACCCTGTGTGACCAATTTTTGCGTCAGACGTGTCGCTCTGCTAAGGAAATCGTTTAAGTCCCGCACGCTCTGGAGTAACGAATCAATTGAGATATGTATAAACTCCATAAGCTGGAGCGGATGGAATGTTGCTACACAAGAAGGGAAAGTTGACGATTGGAAAGTTGAAGTCATCACATTTGTCATAGAGCCTTGTTGAAAGTCTTCCTTGAGAGTAAATTTCGAGATGTAGATCCAAATATGAAGCAGACTTCCTAGAATCCGTTGTGTCCTTTATCTCAAGCTCCTGGGGATATATGAGATGGAGAAAGTCACCAAATCGAGAATTTTTGAGTGAAAGGACATCATCAATATAACGGAACGTGAGGTTGAAAGAGATAGCTAGTCTACGTCTTCTACAAATCAGCAAGCAAAGGTGCACAATTAGTGCCCATTGGAATCCCTATTGTTTGTTAAAAAAAACACGTCCACCAAACTGAACAAATATGTTGTCAATAAGAAAGTTGAGCTTGTCGATTATTTGGTCTTCTGTTAATTTTTTCTTTTTCTTAGACTCATTGATGACAAAGTAGGTCTTGGTATAATGGATTACTAGATATTTGTACTTGCGTTTTCCATTCTTTTTGAAAAAGCTGCGTTTAATCAGCTGTGCCAATCGCGATTTCAGTTGTTCATGTGGAATAGAAGTGTAAAGTGTGGAGAAATCGTATGCTTTGATGCTGTTACACGATAAAACTGATTTGGAGTTAAAAATCTCCATCAGTTCTTTCGAATTCTTCAGGATCCACATTTGATTGACACCATTTTAAGAATAACAACAATCGTAAAATTTCTGGAGGCCGGATTTTATTGCCGTAAGTATTGAAGTCAACAGAACTGAAAGAGGCTTAGTTGTACATTTGGATGACCTTGCAATGAAGCGCTGTATGTATTGATTTTTATGTAATTTAGGAATCCAATACAAGGATGGGATGTCATCATTATTGCACTTGAACACGATTTTGGCCTTCAGAATGAAAATTATTTCTGTAAGAGAAAGGCTGTTGCTTGCTTAAATGTTCAGCTTTTTAGCTCTACAAAGTTCTTCATAGGGTTGACATCAAGACAAGGTGAACGATTCAGGCTCCTGGGAGCCTCTTGTTTTGGTAGATATATAGATTTAAATGGTATTCAGAATATCCTTAACAATTCATTCGATAGCTAAACGCACTGTAAATTGATTCACCTCTGTTACTCGTTGAAAATTTCAACATATTTGAAAAAAAATATTGGTAAATTTAAATATATTTAATATTATTGATATAACTACAAACAACAACGCTCATATAGCTAAAAAAAAATTGGTGTTCAACTCATGTCAAAAACAGTAACTTGTGGTTCTGATAAAGAGACAGGAGGATTGTTCAGATTAGAAGTGTAATCGACCGTGTATTTGTAATTGTTCCCATTGTTTGTAAAAACAACGTAGTTGTCACTTTCATCCGGGTCTCTACATACGTCAGCTACATCCGCCGGAAGTTGTGACCATATGTTAATATTCTGTCCGTTCTGATTTAGGATGTCACCACCATTTGCTGTAAATTCTTGGTACTCTGGTACGTTTGCATGGTAATATTTGAACGTATTGCTGCTCGTATAAAAATACCTTTGAATTCCACCATATTTCTCCCTATTGGTACCCCACTGAACGGCCGTGAAAAGTAATGAAGTCAGATCAAAAGCAAAGGGCACCGTCGTTTCATGTAAATGAGTTTCAAGAGGTTTCGGGTATCCGGTCTGAATCAGCAATGGGTTGATCGTTTGCCATCTCCAGACTTGACCATCTATTAAAGAAGCGCTAAATTATGGGACATTATATAAAACATTTAAAATAAATTTGATTGAAAGGGAATATCCCATCCAGATTTCTACGGTAATGTTGTTTATAAAGCAATATAATTCAAAAACAATCCTTTGGGAATGCAAATTTGGCTTAAAACTTTATTGAATAAAGGTTATGAAATGAAAATTTTAGTAAAATTATTGAATTTAGTGTTCTTTGGTAAAAATATTGATAATTTGATACTTACTATAAAAAGTTAATTGCATTTTTATACTTTTTTTTATACTTTTTATACTCATGTCATTTTTGAGCATTACAGCGGGCAAGTGTGTCGGTTTTATGTGATGATGCATCATCAAATCATGAATTGTTTGACGTGTTGTGTCGGATTTAAAATCGACATACTTGATTTTTTCACATCAGTCGATGGATGCTTTTTAGCTAGCTGTCAGTAACTTGGAGTGTTCTCAAGACAGTATCTCTACGTCCCGTTAATTACTTGTTGTCCTTTTGTCGTAGATTCTCTCTTGTTGAATTGAACTTCTATCGATTTGATTTTTATTGTGTGCTAGTTTGTGCTTTGTTGTTGATTATCAATAGGGGGAAGGTTGGCGCTCAAAAACTAGTTTAACCCCGCCACATAATAATGTGCCGTTCCTAAGCCAGGAATCGTTATTAGAGCTTATGTTTAAATTAAGTCGAATTTATGTTAATTGTTTTTTTGACAAGAAGAGGGTCTTTCATTGCACTTTAGGATTGGGCTTGGATCATATGTATTTTATTTTCAATCCAGGGGCCAATTGAAAAACACCGAGCAGCGACCGCTGGTCACATTGAAGGCTGCTGGCTGTTTTCCATTGTGGATATTTTAAATTTACGTTTATAATGTAGGTTGTGTCGCGTACACTTATTCAACATCTCATTTTCTTCTATAGTTCTGTATTTTTGTTTCCCTTTTGTAATCTTTTTCTACACATTACCAAAGTAGTTCAGGTAAGACATCTATGCCTCTTTTACAGAATGATTATAATTTATCTGTATCACGTGTTGCCAACTTTTTGCATCCGAATATTGATACATGCATATTGTATTTTCGAAACGAAGTAGATACCGGATATTTACTTAAGATTAGTGTATAATAAGTAAAAGTACGGGATAAAGTATAATCTTTACCAATTCAGTTATTTGTTTCTTTATTCGGCATCATATTAACTCTTTGGCTCAGTTTAACACCTTTCATTGGGCGATTTTTTTGGTTTCTTTCTTTAACCTTTCAGCATCATTATTGATCTTATGAAATATAGCTTACATTCGTCCCATGCAGGACCAGGGTGGCTAACAGGCCCTTCACAGAGCCTAGTTGTCGTAAGAGGCGACTAAGGGTCTTGAATTATGACAAAGTATTAGTGATCAGCCCACAGAGCGCCCGAGTGTGTACCAAAGGTGGTTGAATAGGGTGGCTTTCGTCTGCAGGGTTTTTGGTCTATAATGCGAAAACCCTTTTCCCTGACCATAGTAGGACAACGTGTGTAAAAGAGTGGCACGCTTCATGCACATAAAATGTCCCTCTAAGAACCACCAAGTAGTGCACTTCATAAGCTAGATTTGCCTACCCTAGCCACCTATCTCCCTTTCCTGCTGTCTTCATATGGTAATTAACTGATCCTTTATTTCCCATCCCATCCCGTTTTCTCTGTATGATTTCATATTCATTTTATCATCCTTTTCAAGTCCACCGGCTCCATATAACCTACTATATATAGTGTTGTGTAGAACTCACTTATTAAAGACGTAACTCGTTCATAAACAGGGGAGATAATTCTATCAATACATAATAGATTTTTACGACACTAACTTGCGAACAAATCAACGAAGTCATTCTGGTGGCTCATTATAGCATCAACGTCTGTAATGACTGGTAGACTGGGATAGCCGACGGACACATCCGGGAAACTCTCAACGGATCGGCATGGACCTTGTGACAGTGACGCGTAATTGTCATAGGTGTAAACACCCTGTGACGTCAGAATTGTGATGTCATATCCGGAATTGGCTGCACATCTTTGTTTTAAGCCATCCACAGCACCAATTATAGTTATCTAGAAAAAAAAGGAAAACAGATAGAAAATTAAAATAATTACAAAATTTTCGAACTTGATGAAATAATCTCAATGTCCAAGAAAAAGACTAAACAAGGAAGACATATAGGACGCAATGGTCCTGACTCGGTTTAGGTATTTCAAACTTGTTACTTTCAACATAAGCAAAATTAATAATGTGATAATGAATTAATAACTATTAATTTAATTGTTGGTCATATTACATGCATACAAAATTAAGCGAACATTGGGTATGATCTTAATATAGTTTTGTTTGTAAACTCTATGGAAAGGGGCTTAAAGGAAATTCATTCATACTCTGTGAAACGACAAGATTTAAGAAATTCGACCAAGTTTCGAAAACATTAGCGGTTAATGGAAAAGAACAATGTTCGAGAAAATATCCTGAATTTGATTTTGGATCATTAAATATTTGGCAGCAGAGGTTAAGAAAAGAGATATTCTGAAACAGGATTCCTGCTATATTCATTTAAAGGCATTTTACTTTAAATGCTAATAATGAAAAAAAAATCTGTCTCAACGCCTTTGAAAAATCAAAATCTTTTTCATGCTCTGACTATCTGACCAAAACAAAAAACCATGTCACATTTAAAGTAAAATGTTCGGTCCCTTGTATAACAAATATAGCCAACGCGTTCTTTAATTGCTGTCCACGTGTATGCCATAGGTAATTACAACGTTATCAAGTACAACTGACCGGGAAAATAATACAAAAACCAAAAATGTAATTAAAAAAAAGAGCTGGACTTTCAACGAAATAAAGCAAACGCCATAGTAAGAATTCCGCATGTACTCCATTCATAAAGTGCAGATGACCGGGAAGGTAGCACTTAAAAAAGTAATTGGTTTTTAAAAATAATGAGTTGGACTTGAACACTTACAGGGATTATTTGGTTTAGAAATCTCACAGGAAATGGAATGATGGCATCGTTTAAGAGTTTTTAATTACAAGCTATTGATGAATATTTTAATCTACTTATATTAATATTGAAATAGCCAGATATATCAACTTTGTTTAGTTCTGGGCTAACAATTCGTAATCCCGTTACTTAGAATTACTGAATCAAATTGTTTGACCCCAATTTTCCTGATTTGTTTTTTTTAATTGTTTGTTTTGTGTGTTTTTTTTTGCGTTGGATGACGGTAACTAAAATGCGTTTTTTTTTCTAGTTCAAGTCAGGCTACATATAAGATGAAACTAAAATGGAGGTCTTCCGTGGAAGACGTACTAGTATGTCGCCAGCGTCTTAAAATATTCAGTAAACAGGAAGTAGATACATGTAAGTTAAAGGCATAAAATGGTTTTACACAATTTACTTTATATATTTATTTATTTCCTCCAATATTGAAGAGCTGATATGTAGAGTGATTGCTTTAGGAAAGTAAGAGAAAAGACAGCAAATGTACATAAATAAAAAAAAAACAAAAAAAAAAACAAAAACAAAAACAAACAAACATGTAATTACATTAAAGAGAGGCTGGCTTAAAGTTCAATTAAAGAAAGTTGAAGGAAGTTCAAAATTTAAATAAAGCCATGGTTGACTCTTCAATCAGGGTGACATATTCGGTAGACATTCATTACACATGTTTTCTGGAAAGAGGTAATGCCATCATCATTAAGATTAAAGTCACTTCGACATGATAAGATATTTGCTTAAAAGTATATCAGATAAGTTGTGTAGGTATGCACTAAACTCAATTGGACCAATGTTTATTAAGTCACACCAGAACTCGTCTCTCTGAGATTGTAGTGCCTTGCACGATGTTATGATGTGAAGAGAAATGTCACCAAAAAATCTAAAACACATGTGACTTAGTATAATTGGCTCTGTGTAAGGACGACATAAAGTACATTAACTGACTTGGAAACGGAACTGTTCTCTGAGATGGGGAAATTTCTTCTAAGAGTCCATGTAGCATGTGGACCATCTGCAAAAGAATGAATGGCTTTAAAGAATGTAAAGTCACTGTTTTTGCCTGTTCTTTCACGCCACATGATTTCTTCTGTGTTTTGAATTGCACGTTTGACGATATTTTTCCATTGTGTGTAAGAAGGAAAAAGTCCAGTTTCAAGAAAATCGCCCAAATCACTAAGCTCGTACCTAAGTAAAAGTCTCTGTATATCAGGAACATCAATCGCTGTTTGCAACACATTTATACTTAAAGTCCATAGCCCTTGCGAGCAATATCTGTTTCGTCAACGCTGTGTTCTTCATGGACATAAGGTGTCCTAAAAATAATTTCTTTTCATCAATTAATGATTCAATGGATCTCCATCCAAGTAAAGAAAGACACATATCAGTTCTAGTAAGTTTAGGTTGTCATTGGATAGTTCTGCAGATGAACATTTGTGCAAGCTCCATCAACAACATTTCTTTTGAGGTTAGGCCCGTCCAAATTTCGCATCCGAAAAGTGCCTTAAAAAAACTTTACGTACTACTCGACTGTAGAACTCAACACTTAGGACAGATTTATCTAGATCACACTTCATTAGGCATAAAGCAGAAGATATCAAAGTTCTACAAACTGTAAGAGTTCAATCAGCAGAGTTTAGTTTCGAATTCAGTGACACTCCAACATGTTTAGGATTCTATTGGAATTGGTTTGTCACACAACTTTATATCTCTGTCAGTTTTACTACTGCCATAATTTAGTTGAATACTTTTGGTTGGATTGAACTTGAATTTCCAAACGTTACTGTAGTTTTAGCACATATTCACCAACTGTTGCATGTCATAATTGTTTGTACTGATCAAAGCAATGTCGTCCACTTAAACAGGTGAGGAAACGTGTTTGTCCATCACTATAGAACCACATCTACTTGAAGATAGCTGTTCTATTAGGTCATTTATGTAGAGAAATAAAGTTTAGATGATAGACTATTTTAGATGATAGACTACTTCTTTGCCGTACACTTCTATGAATAGGAAAATAGCGTAAAATTTGTCCATTGTATAAAACGGCACATTTCGTATCAGAAAATGTTCTCTTACCAATATTTCTAAAGTTATCTCTCTTGCTTTGACAACAACGAAAACAAATATATCGCCAAATTATTGGTATTCCTATGGGAACCAATTGTGCCCCACTTATAGCAGATCTTTTTTTTATATTGTTATGAATCACAATTTATGGCAAAACTACAAAAAGACACAAACAAACACCACTTTATTGACATTTTTAACAATACTTACAGATACTTAGACGACATCCTTGCCCTTAACAATGCCAATTTCTCTAAATTTATAAATGAAATCTATCCTAAAGAATTAACCCTTAATAAATCTTACTCGACCGGCGATAGATGTCCATTTTTGGATTTAGATTTAAGCATTTTCAATGGAAAATTGCACACTAAAGTCTATGATAAGCGTGATGACTTTTCTTTCCCAATTGTAAACTTTTCTTGAAGGTGATGTACCTCTAGCTCCATCTTACGGAGTGTGCATTTCACAGTTAGTCAGATATGCTCGAATTTGCAGTGGTGTTTCTGATTTTAATGACAAAAACCGTTTCATTACAGAAAAAAATGCTAAAACAAGGTTATCTATACCACAAATTAGTCAAATTTTAATAAATTCGTTCATAGATATGGGTATCTTTTTGAAAAATTTAACTGTACACGTCGTTTTTTGATTGAAAAAGGAATATCACATCCCGAATTCTATGGAAAGGTAGTTTATAATGCAAGTAAATTCAAAAACAATCCTCTTGACATGGTAATTTGACTTAAAAACTTATCAAAGAAAGGATACAAGTTGGAAGTTATAGTAAAATCTTTAAAGACATAGAACCTATCATTTTGGCAATTTTTAAAAAATACTTAAATTCACACTATTTGAAGAATACATTGTAAAACCTTTGAAGAAACTGTTAAATTTTCAAAAAACCTGCCAGAAAGTATTCTTTTCGACGGAAAACTGATGAAAAAAACGCAGTGTCAAAAAAGAGGACAAACTAATTATAGAATGTAAACACTTGCGGGTACTGGTAAACTGAGAAACAAAAAGTAAACAAAGGAAACGGAGCTGCACAAAAACGATATCGGTAAAAAAGGAAACGTAAACAGTAAAATTGGCAACCGAAATATGTGTTTAAAAAGGAAACGAAATCAAGCAAAACTGGTAAAAAGGAAAATTGAATCGATTTAAGCCGACATCGGTCGTTTTTCTTAATTTACCGATTTCGTTTTCTCTTCGCCTCGTTTGGCTACATTTTGTTTCTCAGTTTAACAGTACCCAGTTTACCAAAAGTAAATATTTATGCTGGACGATACTTAATCAAAGCGAATAATCAAAATAAGATTATTTTATAGAAAACTGCAAAACATTGAGTTTTTATGTTGGTAAAGGTAAGTTTTAGATAGTATATTTTTAATATATGTACTTTTTATTCAATGTAAAAAAATGCGAAATTGATAGGTTCTATGTCTTTAAATTTGGTGTTTTTTGGTAGAAATATTGATAATTTGATAGTAACTCTAAAACATTAATCTTTACTTTTTGACTATTGTACTGTTTTGAAGCATTACAGTGATCAAATATGTCGGTTTTGTATGATGATATAATACTAAATCATTTGTTGTTTGAAGTGTTATGTTGGATTTAGAATCGATATGTTTGATTTTTTTACATCGATCGATAAATGCTTCTTAGCTAGCTGTCAGTAACTGCGAGTGTTCTTAAGGGAGTTCCTTTACGTTTCGTTGTTCTCGTATAGTACTCTTGTCTCAGGTTCTCTCTTGGTGAATTGAACTTTTATCGATTTGATCTTTAAAGTGTGTTATTTTTTGTGCTTTGAACAAGATAAACAATAGGGGGAAGGTTGGGCAAAAAAAACTAGTTTAACCCCGCCACATATTATATGTGCCTGTCCTAAGCCAGGAATCCTTGTCAAAGCTTTTGTTTGTCCTTGTCTACTATCTGTTTTTTTTTGTTTTATGTCCAGAAATGGGTCTTTCTTTGATATTCTAGGGATATGTTTGAATCTTATGTATTGTATTTTTAGTCTTGGGCCAATGCAAGACGGCGAGCAGTGACCTCTGGTCATGTTGAAGACTGCTGGCTGTTTTCCATTGTGATTTTTAAAATTGCCGTTTCTTTAATGTTGGTTATGTCGCGTACACTTATTCCACATCTCTTTATCGTCTACAGTTGATTTGACATAATAAATGAAAATAAAACAATAGTTTAGAAGGTAAAACCACATTTAAAAGGTAAACTCCAAACAAGAACGACGTGTCCACATCAGCTGACCAGAACCGGTTCTGGTCAGCTGATGTGTCCACATCGTTCTTGTTCTTTTAGCCCCTGAGGAAGGACTTGCAGTCCGAAAATTTGGGCATCTTTTATTATTTTATTAATTTTTTACCTTTTATTGTGATTTTCTTGTTTGGATGTTACCTTTTAAATGTGGTTTTACCTTCTAAACTATTGTTTTGTTTACCTTTTAACTAGCCATTGTACAACACCTTTTATCATAAATGAAAATATTTCATATAACTTAAGTTATATCAATTGACCTTTCCACGTATCTTTGCATTTTTAGTTGTTCATGGTCACTTGACAGGTCTTCATCTCTGCATCTAAGACCTATAAGTGACCGATTATTGAACTTGAAAGCCAGGGCCTAATTTGTTGCTTAAAACATTTTAAAGCTGATCTGTAATGGACAAAAAAATTCTTGCATCAGAGGTTAGGAAAACAATATTCTAAAGAGAGATTTCTGATATATAAAGTATTATGCGAATTTTGAAAAAATAAAATCTGACCAAAAAAATAATCAAACCACCCTCTTTCAAGTTAAATGTTCGGTCTCAAAACAATAGAAAATTGCAAATATGGTTACAGAGACAGCAAAATGACAAAGTTGTGCAAATGCAGGCAAAAACTACAGAAACATAATGTTAAAAATAGCCCCTGTATTAGGATTACAAATACAAAAAAGCGAGTATAAACGGTTAATTTGGATATGCTATATATCGATATTTCAAGGAGTAATCTCTCTTCAGTAGCATTTAAAGCAGACGATGTGCAGTACAAGGAAAGACACTGGGTGTTTTAAACAAAATACAAATGACAACAAAGTTCCAGACAATAAATTTTGCTACGCCTGACGCGCGTTTCGTCTATGCAAGACTCATCAGAGGCGCTCTACCAAAAATATTGAAAATGCCAAACACTATATGAATATGATGAGCATAGAAAAATAAAACCAAAAATACCAAACTGGAGAACCAAATTATTACTAAGATAATCAACCTATGTCTGGGGTAGGAAGAACCTTAGGGTTTAGACAATTTTGAAATTTAGACGGATAATTTAAAGCTTTGATGTTTTCTCCAACTCAAAAGTGTTGGTGTCGGAGTGGGCTAACCTCGGGGAATTAAAACTCCACCAGCAATGCAAACCTTCACGTGTGTTCGAAATACAAATGACAGCAAAGTTCCAGATAAAAAATTTTGCTACGTCTGACGCGCGTTTCGTCTATTCAAGACTCATCAGAGGCGCTCTACCAAAGATATTGAAAATGCCAAACACTACCGGTATATGAATATGAAGAGCATAGAACAATAAAAACAAAAATACCAAACTGGAGAACCAAATTATTACTAAGATAATCAACCTATGTCTGGGGTAGGAAGAACCTTAGGGTTTAGACAATTTTGAAATTTAGACGGATAATTTAAAGCTTTGATGTTTTCTCCAACTCAAAAGTGTTGGTGCCGGAGTGGGCTAACCTCGGGGAATTAAAACTCCACCAGCAATGCAAACCTTCACGTGTGTTCGAAATACAAATGACAGCAAAGTTCCAGATAAAAAATTTTGCTACGTCTGACGCGCGTTTCGTCTATTCAAGACTCATCAGAGGCGCTCTACCAAAGATATTGAAAATGCCAAACACTACCGGTATATGAATATGAAGAGCATAGAACAATAAAAACAAAAATACCAAACTGGAGAACCAAATTATTACTAAGATAATCAACCTATGTCTGGGGTAGGAAGAACCTTAGGGTTTAGACAATTTTGAAATTTAGACGGATAATTTAAAGCTTTGATGTTTTCTCCAACTCAAAAGTGTTGGTGCCGGAGTGGGCTAACCTCGGGGAATTAAAACTCCACCAGCAATGCAAACCTTCACGTGTGTTCGAAATACAAATGACAGCAAAGTTCCAGACAATAAATTTTGCTACGCCTGAAGCGTTTCGTCTATTCAAGACTCATCAGAGGCGCTCTACCAAAGATATTGAAAATGCCAAACACTACCGGTATATGAATATGAAGAGCATAGAACAATAAAACCAAAAATACCAAACTGGAGAACCAAATTATTACTAAGAATGTAGAATGAAATAATCGGGAATACCAATAGCAAAAAATATTAGAAATTAATGGTAAATTCGTGTCAGACAATTCTGATGGTCAGGCTTAAGAGTACCTTTGTGACCTCTTGTTTACCAACAACAGTTATCGACCTAGTGATTTCAAAATACAATACCAAAACGGGAATAAAGATGGTTAATTTGATTATGCTGTATATCGATATTTCAAGGAGTAACCTCTCGTCAGCAGCATTCGAATCAATACATTGGAGGGTCAAAAACCGAAATTAGAGCCGAAAGGTTCAAACAGGAAGCCATATCCAGCACAAATGGTTTCAACCATGCGCAAAACAAGGAAAGAAACCAGGTGTATTAAACAGTTATAAGAATTAAACAATCGGGAATTCACATAAACAAAACATTTTAGAAATTTAAAGGTAAATTCGTGTCATGCAAGTCTTACCACCAGGTTTATGAGTATCCTGGGTAACTTTTTGTCCACCAGCAGCGGTTATCGACCCGTTGATTTCAAATTTCAATACCAAAACGGGTATAAAGATGGTTAGTTTGGTTATGCTGTATATCGATATTTTAAGGAGTAACCTCTCATCAGCATCATTTGAATCAATCATTGGAAGGTCAAAACTTAAAGTCTTGAATGAAAAGTGCTCAAAGCCAAAAGGTTCAAACAGGGAAACTAAAATCCAGCACCGAGGATATCGACCATGTGCAGTACAAGGAAAGAAACCTGGTGTTTTAAACAATTTAGAATTTAACAATCAGGAATTCCAATAACAAAACATTTTAGAAATTTAAAGGTAAATTCGTGGCATGAAAGTCTTACCACCAGGTTTATGAGTACCCTCGGTAACTTTTTTCCACCAGCAGCGGTTATCGACCCGGTGACTTCAAAATTCAATACCAAAACGGGTATGAAAATGGTTAATTTGATTATGCTGTATATCGATAATATAAGGAGTAACCTCTCATCAGCATCATTTGAATCAAAACATCGGAAGGTAAAAAATCATAAGTTTTGAATAAAAAGTGCTTAAAGCCAAAAGGTTCGAACAGGAAGCCATATCCAGCACAGATGATAAAAACCTTGTGCAGAACAAGGAAAGAAACCAAGTGTTTTAAACAATTTAGAATTTAACAATCGTGAATTTCAATAACAAAACATTTAATAAGAAATTTAAAGGTAAAGTCGGGTCAAGCATGTCTTACGACCAGGTTGTGGGTACCCTCGGTAACCTCTTGTCCACCAGCAACGGTTATCGACCCGGTGATTTCAAAATTCAATACCAAATTGGGTATGAAAACAGTTAATTTGGTTATGCTGTATATCGATATTTCAAGGAGTAACCGCTCATCAGCATCATTTGAATCAAACATTGGAAAGTCGAAAACTTAAAATATTGAATAAAAAGTGCGCAAAGCCAAAAGTTTCAAACAGGAAGCCAAATCCAGCACTGAGGATATCGACCATGTGCAGTACAAGGAGAGAAACCTGGTGTTTTAAACAATTTAGAATTTAACAATCGGGAATTCCAACACTTTCGTCATCTATGAGCGTTAAGATAGAATTCGATGTCAAAACATGGGAAGCAATGGAAGCAAGATGTTTACTGGTTTATTAGGCATGATGTTAGTCATTTGTCATGGTTAAAGAAATATAAAAATAAAATTTGCGAAAAAAAACATGTTTCCACCATAGTTTTCCTGTAACATCAGGGTAAAATGGCGGATAGTTCCCTCTATTGTAAAATTGTCTTAGTAAAACTACTTGTGTGATGAAAACAAGTGATATTGATAGACTGATTTAATTTCAATTCTACGCTGAACCTGTTATTCTTCTGGCAAAACCTGTGAATAAGAACAAGAAAAATATATCATTTAACAGATTATTATGTGAGATCACGCATATATTTGATGTTTCGAATTTAAAACAGCGTTTAATAAAATTACACAAATGTAAAATGCACGTTTTTAATGTTCATACAATCTCACAATTATACATTAAAAAAGTCTCTCCTGTAATAGATTGATCATCGCAAAGTATGCACTCCCCAAGATGGCTTCCATTTACAATGGAAAAAATCTTTTCATTATTGGTAAAAATGTTCCAATATGGATAACATCAATTGTTCCTTTCTGTTAAAGCATTGTAAATCTAAAGATATTCTATTCTACTGCCTGTTGTAATGATCTTTCTGATTGACCAATCAGATTGCAGCGTTAAAAATGTATTCCTAATCAGTCATCAGAATAGAAAATAGAATAGGATATCTTTAGAAATGAACATTGATAGATCATTTGATTTTAATCAGATAGATCTAATTTGTTTCTCTCTCTAGATTTCTCACCTTATCCTTAAC
>CAXARO010001693.1:0-18077 GCA_963971305.1 Arcuatula senhousia
GGTACAGTAATGTTTGGTCCCCCTAGAAACCCAGATTGGTCCATAAAAAAATAAAAGTCCAACCGGATCTTGACGAAGAGTCCTTGTCCTGTCGTGCCCTACGGTAGCCGGGGTCCACCTACCTGGGGGTCTACCTTTGCCGAGATGGGTCCAAAAGCTAGGCGTCCAGTGTCGGTACAGTAATGTTTGGTCCCCCTAGAAACCCAGATTGGTCCATAAAAAAATAAAAGTCCAACCGGATCTTGACGAAGAGTCCTTGTCCTGTCGTGCCCTACGGTAGCCGGGGTCCACCTACCTGGGGTCTACCTTTGCCGAGATGGGTCCAAAAGCTAGGCGTCCAGTGTCGGTACAGTAATGTTTGGTCCCCCTAGAAACCCAGATTGGTCCATAAAAAAATAAAAGTCCAACCGGATCTTGACGAAGAGTCCTTGTCCTGTCGTGCCCTACGGTAGCCGGGGTCCACCTACCTGGGGTCTACCTTTGCCGAGATGGGTCCAAAAGCTAGGCGTCCAGTGTCGGTACAGTAATGTTTGGTCCCCCTAGAAACCCAGATTGGTCCATAAAAAAATAAAAGTCCAACCGGATCTTGACGAAGAGTCCTTGTCCTGTCGTGCCCTACGGTAGCCGGGGTCCACCTACCTGGGGTCTACCTTTGCCGAGATGGGTCCAAAAGCTAGGCGTCCAGTGTCGGTACAGTAATGTTTGGTCCCCTAGAAACCCAGATTGGTCCATAAAAAAATAAAAGTCCAACCGGATCTTGACGAGAGTCCTTGTCCTGTCGTGCCCTACGGTAGCCGGGGTCCACCTACCTGGGGTCTACCTTTGCCGAGATGGGTCCAAAAGCTAGGCGTCCAGTGTCGGTACAGTAATGTTTGGTCCCCCTAGAAACCCAGATTGGTCCATAAAAAAATAAAAGTCCAACCGGATCTTGACGAAGAGTCCTTGTCCTGTCGTGCCCTACGGTAGCCGGGGTCCACCTACCTGGGGTCTACCTTTGCCGAGATGGGTCCAAAAGCTAGGCGTCCAGTGTCGGTACAGTAATGTTTGGTCCCCCTAGAAACCCAGATTGGTCCATAAAAAAATAAAAGTCCAACCGGATCTTGACGAAGAGTCCTTGTCCTGTCGTGCCCTACGGTAGCCGGGGTCCACCTACCTGGGGTCTACCTTTGCCGAGATGGGTCCAAAAGCTAGGCGTCCAGTGTCGGTACAGTAATGTTTGGTCCCCCTAGAAACCCAGATTGGTCCATAAAAAAATAAAAGTCCAACCGGATCTTGACGAAGAGTCCTTGTCCTGTCGTGCCCTACGGTAGCCGGGGTCCACCTACCTGGGGTCTACCTTTGCCGAGATGGGTCCAAAAGCTAGGCGTCCAGTGTCGGTACAGTAATGTTTGGTCCCCCTAGAAACCCAGATTGGTCCATAAAAAAATAAAAGTCCAACCGGATCTTGACGAAGAGTCCTTGTCCTGTCGTGCCCTACGGTAGCCGGGGTCCACCTACCTGGGGTCTACCTTTGCCGAGATGGGTCCAAAAGCTAGGCGTCCAGTGTCGGTACAGTAATGTTTGGTCCCCCTAGAAACCCAGATTGGTCCATAAAAAAATAAAAGTCCAACCGGATCTTGACGAAGAGTCCTTGTCCTGTCGTGCCCTACGGTAGCCGGGGTCCACCTACCTGGGGTCTACCTTTGCCGAGATGGGTCCAAAAGCTAGGCGTCCAGTGTCGGTACAGTAATGTTTGGTCCCCCTAGAAACCCAGATTGGTCCATAAAAAAATAAAAGTCCAACCGGATCTTGACGAAGAGTCCTTGTCCTGTCGTGCCCTACGGTAGCCGGGGTCCACCTACCTGGGGTCTACCTTTGCCGAGATGGGTCCAAAAGCTAGGCGTCCAGTGTCGGTACAGTAATGTTTGGTCCCCCTAGAAACCCAGATTGGTCCATAAAAAAATAAAAGTCCAACCGGATCTTGACGAAGAGTCCTTGTCCTGTCGTGCCCTACGGTAGCCGGGGTCCACCTACCTGGGGTCTACCTTTGCCGAGATGGGTCCAAAAGCTAGGCGTCCAGTGTCGGTACAGTAATGTTTGGTCCCCCTAGAAACCCAGATTGGTCCATAAAAAAATAAAAGTCCAACCGGATCTTGACGAAGAGTCCTTGTCCTGTCGTGCCCTACGGTAGCCGGGGTCCACCTACCTGGGGTCTACCTTTGCCGAGATGGGTCCAAAAGCTAGGCGTCCAGTGTCGGTACAGTAATGTTTGGTCCCCCTAGAAACCCAGATTGGTCCATAAAAAAATAAAAGTCCAACCGGATCTTGACGAAGAGTCCTTGTCCTGTCGTGCCCTACGGTAGCCGGGGTCCACCTACCTGGGGTCTACCTTTGCCGAGATGGGTCCAAAAGCTAGGCGTCCAGTGTCGGTACAGTAATGTTTGGTCCCCCTAGAAACCCAGATTGGTCCATAAAAAAATAAAAGTCCAACCGGATCTTGACGAAGAGTCCTTGTCCTGTCGTGCCCTACGGTAGCCGGGGTCCACCTACCTGGGGTCTACCTTTGCCGAGATGGGTCCAAAAGCTAGGCGTCCAGTGTCGGTACAGTAATGTTTGGTCCCCCTAGAAACCCAGATTGGTCCATAAAAAAATAAAAGTCCAACCGGATCTTGACGAAGAGTCCTTGTCCTGTCGTGCCCTACGGTAGCCGGGGTCCACCTACCTGGGGTCTACCTTTGCCGAGATGGGTCCAAAAGCTAGGCGTCCAGTGTCGGTACAGTAATGTTTGGTCCCCCTAGAAACCCAGATTGGTCCATAAAAAAAATAAAAGTCCAACCGGATCTTGACGAAGAGTCCTTGTCCTGTCGTGCCCTACGGTAGCCGGGGTCCACCTACCTGGGGTCTACCTTTGCCGAGATGGGTCCAAAAGCTAGGCGTCCAGTGTCGGTACAGTAATGTTTGGTCCCCCTAGAAACCCAGATTGGTCCATAAAAAAATAAAAGTCCAACCGGATCTTGACGAAGAGTCCTTGTCCTGTCGTGCCCTACGGTAGCCGGGGTCCACCTACCTGGGGTCTACCTTTGCCGAGATGGGTCCAAAAGCTAGGCGTCCAGTGTCGGTACAGTAATGTTTGGTCCCCCTAGAAACCCAGATTGGTCCATAAAAAAATAAAAGTCCAACCGGATCTTGACGAAGAGTCCTTGTCCTGTCGTGCCCTACGGTAGCCGGGGTCCACCTACCTGGGTCTACCTTTGCCGAGATGGGTCCAAAAGCTAGGCGTCCAGTGTCGGTACAGTAATGTTTGGTCCCCCTAGAAACCCAGATTGGTCCATAAAAAAATAAAAGTCCAACCGGATCTTGACGAAGAGTCCTTGTCCTGTCGTGCCCTACGGTAGCCGGGGTCCACCTACCTGGGGTCTACCTTTGCCGAGATGGGTCCAAAAGCTAGGCGTCCAGTGTCGGTACAGTAATGTTTGGTCCCCTAGAAACCCAGATTGGTCCATAAAAAAATAAAAGTCCAACCGGATCTTGACGAAGAGTCCTTGTCCTGTCGTGCCCTACGGTAGCCGGGGTCCACCTACCTGGGGTCTACCTTTGCCGAGATGGGTCCAAAAGCTAGGCGTCCAGTGTCGGTACAGTAATGTTTGGTCCCCCTAGAAACCCAGATTGGTCCATAAAAAAATAAAAGTCCAACCGGATCTTGACGAAGAGTCCTTGTCCTGTCGTGCCCTACGGTAGCCGGGGTCCACCTACCTGGGGTCTACCTTTGCCGAGATGGGTCCAAAAGCTAGGCGTCCAGTGTCGGTACAGTAATGTTTGGTCCCCTAGAAACCCAGATTGGTCCATAAAAAAATAAAAGTCCAACCGGATCTTGACGAAGAGTCCTTGTCCTGTCGTGCCCTACGGTAGCCGGGGTCCACCTACCTGGGGTCTACCTTTGCCGAGATGGGTCCAAAAGCTAGGCGTCCAGTGTCGGTACAGTAATGTTTGGTCCCCCTAGAAACCCAGATTGGTCCATAAAAAAATAAAAGTCCAACCGGATCTTGACGAAGAGTCCTTGTCCTGTCGTGCCCTACGGTAGCCGGGGTCCACCTACCTGGGGTCTACCTTTGCCGAGATGGGTCCAAAAGCTAGGCGTCCAGTGTCGGTACAGTAATGTTTGGTCCCCCTAGAAACCCAGATTGGTCCATAAAAAAATAAAAGTCCAACCGGATCTTGACGAAGAGTCCTTGTCCTGTCGTGCCCTACGGTAGCCGGGGTCCACCTACCTGGGGTCTACCTTTGCCGAGATGGGTCCAAAAGCTAGGCGTCCAGTGTCGGTACAGTAATGTTTGGTCCCCCTAGAAACCCAGATTGGTCCATAAAAAAATAAAAGTCCAACCGGATCTTGACGAAGAGTCCTTGTCCTGTCGTGCCCTACGGTAGCCGGGGTCCACCTACCTGGGGTCTACCTTTGCCGAGATGGGTCCAAAAGCTAGGCGTCCAGTGTCGGTACAGTAATGTTTGGTCCCCCTAGAAACCCAGATTGGTCCATAAAAAAATAAAAGTCCAACCGGATCTTGACGAAGAGTCCTTGTCCTGTCGTGCCCTACGGTAGCCGGGGTCCACCTACCTGGGGTCTACCTTTGCCGAGATGGGTCCAAAAGCTAGGCGTCCAGTGTCGGTACAGTAATGTTTGGTCCCCCTAGAAACCCAGATTGGTCCATAAAAAAATAAAAGTCCAACCGGATCTTGACGAAGAGTCCTTGTCCTGTCGTGCCCTACGGTAGCCGGGGTCCACCTACCTGGGGTCTACCTTTGCCGAGATGGGTCCAAAAGCTAGGCGTCCAGTGTCGGTACAGTAATGTTTGGTCCCCCTAGAAACCCAGATTGGTCCATAAAAAAATAAAAGTCCAACCGGATCTTGACGAAGAGTCCTTGTCCTGTCGTGCCCTACGGTAGCCGGGGTCCACCTACCTGGGGTCTACCTTTGCCGAGATGGGTCCAAAAGCTAGGCGTCCAGTGTCGGTACAGTAATGTTTGGTCCCCCTAGAAACCCAGATTGGTCCATAAAAAAATAAAAGTCCAACCGGATCTTGACGAAGAGTCCTTGTCCTGTCGTGCCCTACGGTAGCCGGGGTCCACCTACCTGGGGTCTACCTTTGCCGAGATGGGTCCAAAAGCTAGGCGTCCAGTGTCGGTACAGTAATGTTTGGTCCCCCTAGAAACCCAGATTGGTCCATAAAAAAATAAAAGTCCAACCGGATCTTGACGAAGAGTCCTTGTCCTGTCGTGCCCTACGGTAGCCGGGGTCCACCTACCTGGGGTCTACCTTTGCCGAGATGGGTCCAAAAGCTAGGCGTCCAGTGTCGGTACAGTAATGTTTGGTCCCCCTAGAAACCCAGATTGGTCCATAAAAAAATAAAAGTCCAACCGGATCTTGACGAAGAGTCCTTGTCCTGTCGTGCCCTACGGTAGCCGGGGTCCACCTACCTGGGGTCTACCTTTGCCGAGATGGGTCCAAAAGCTAGGCGTCCAGTGTCGGTACAGTAATGTTTGGTCCCCCTAGAAACCCAGATTGGTCCATAAAAAAATAAAAGTCCAACCGGATCTTGACGAAGAGTCCTTGTCCTGTCGTGCCCTACGGTAGCCGGGGTCCACCTACCTGGGGTCTACCTTTGCCGAGATGGGTCCAAAAGCTAGGCGTCCAGTGTCGGTACAGTAATGTTTGGTCCCCCTAGAAACCCAGATTGGTCCATAAAAAAATAAAAGTCCAACCGGATCTTGACGAAGAGTCCTTGTCCTGTCGTGCCCTACGGTAGCCGGGGTCCACCTACCTGGGGTCTACCTTTGCCGAGATGGGTCCAAAAGCTAGGCGTCCAGTGTCGGTACAGTAATGTTTGGTCCCCCTAGAAACCCAGATTGGTCCATAAAAAAATAAAAGTCCAACCGGATCTTGACGAAGAGTCCTTGTCCTGTCGTGCCCTACGGTAGCCGGGGTCCACCTACCTGGGGTCTACCTTTGCCGAGATGGGTCCAAAAGCTAGGCGTCCAGTGTCGGTACAGTAATGTTTGGTCCCCCTAGAAACCCAGATTGGTCCATAAAAAAATAAAAGTCCAACCGGATCTTGACGAAGAGTCCTTGTCCTGTCGTGCCCTACGGTAGCCGGGGTCCACCTACCTGGGGTCTACCTTTGCCGAGATGGGTCCAAAAGCTAGGCGTCCAGTGTCGGTACAGTAATGTTTGGTCCCCCTAGAAACCCAGATTGGTCCATAAAAAAATAAAAGTCCAACCGGATCTTGACGAAGAGTCCTTGTCCTGTCGTGCCCTACGGTAGCCGGGGTCCACCTACCTGGGGTCTACCTTTGCCGAGATGGGTCCAAAAGCTAGGCGTCCAGTGTCGGTACAGTAATGTTTGGTCCCCCTAGAAACCCAGATTGGTCCATAAAAAAATAAAAGTCCAACCGGATCTTGACGAAGAGTCCTTGTCCTGTCGTGCCCTACGGTAGCCGGGGTCCACCTACCTGGGGTCTACCTTTGCCGAGATGGGTCCAAAAGCTAGGCGTCCAGTGTCGGTACAGTAATGTTTGGTCCCCCTAGAAACCCAGATTGGTCCATAAAAAAATAAAAGTCCAACCGGATCTTGACGAAGAGTCCTTGTCCTGTCGTGCCCTACGGTAGCCGGGGTCCACCTACCTGGGGTCTACCTTTGCCGAGATGGGTCCAAAAGCTAGGCGTCCAGTGTCGGTACAGTAATGTTTGGTCCCCCTAGAAACCCAGATTGGTCCATAAAAAAATAAAAGTCCAACCGGATCTTGACGAAGAGTCCTTGTCCTGTCGTGCCCTACGGTAGCCGGGGTCCACCTACCTGGGGTCTACCTTTGCCGAGATGGGTCCAAAAGCTAGGCGTCCAGTGTCGGTACAGTAATGTTTGGTCCCCCTAGAAACCCAGATTGGTCCATAAAAAAATAAAAGTCCAACCGGATCTTGACGAAGAGTCCTTGTCCTGTCGTGCCCTACGGTAGCCGGGGTCCACCTACCTGGGGTCTACCTTTGCCGAGATGGGTCCAAAAGCTAGGCGTCCAGTGTCGGTACAGTAATGTTTGGTCCCCCTAGAAACCCAGATTGGTCCATAAAAAAATAAAAGTCCAACCGGATCTTGACGAAGAGTCCTTGTCCTGTCGTGCCCTACGGTAGCCGGGGTCCACCTACCTGGGGTCTACCTTTGCCGAGATGGGTCCAAAAGCTAGGCGTCCAGTGTCGGTACAGTAATGTTTGGTCCCCCTAGAAACCCAGATTGGTCCATAAAAAAATAAAAGTCCAACCGGATCTTGACGAAGAGTCCTTGTCCTGTCGTGCCCTACGGTAGCCGGGGTCCACCTACCTGGGGTCTACCTTTGCCGAGATGGGTCCAAAAGCTAGGCGTCCAGTGTCGGTACAGTAATGTTTGGTCCCCCTAGAAACCCAGATTGGTCCATAAAAAAATAAAAGTCCAACCGGATCTTGACGAAGAGTCCTTGTCCTGTCGTGCCCTACGGTAGCCGGGGTCCACCTACCTGGGGTCTACCTTTGCCGAGATGGGTCCAAAAGCTAGGCGTCCAGTGTCGGTACAGTAATGTTTGGTCCCCCTAGAAACCCAGATTGGTCCATAAAAAAATAAAAGTCCAACCGGATCTTGACGAAGAGTCCTTGTCCTGTCGTGCCCTACGGTAGCCGGGGTCCACCTACCTGGGGTCTACCTTTGCCGAGATGGGTCCAAAAGCTAGGCGTCCAGTGTCGGTACAGTAATGTTTGGTCCCCTAGAAACCCAGATTGGTCCATAAAAAAATAAAAGTCCAACCGGATCTTGACGAAGAGTCCTTGTCCTGTCGTGCCCTACGGTAGCCGGGGTCCACCTACCTGGGGTCTACCTTTGCCGAGATGGGTCCAAAAGCTAGGCGTCCAGTGTCGGTACAGTAATGTTTGGTCCCCCTAGAAACCCAGATTGGTCCATAAAAAAATAAAAGTCCAACCGGATCTTGACGAAGAGTCCTTGTCCTGTCGTGCCCTACGGTAGCCGGGGTCCACCTACCTGGGGTCTACCTTTGCCGAGATGGGTCCAAAAGCTAGGCGTCCAGTGTCGGTACAGTAATGTTTGGTCCCCCTAGAAACCCAGATTGGTCCATAAAAAAATAAAAGTCCAACCGGATCTTGACGAAGAGTCCTTGTCCTGTCGTGCCCTACGGTAGCCGGGGTCCACCTACCTGGGGTCTACCTTTGCCGAGATGGGTCCAAAAGCTAGGCGTCCAGTGTCGGTACAGTAATGTTTGGTCCCCCTAGAAACCCAGATTGGTCCATAAAAAAATAAAAGTCCAACGGATCTTGACGAGAGTGTCCTTGTCCTGTCGTGCCCTACGGTAGCCGGGGTCCACCTACCTGGGGTCTACCTTTGCCGAGATGGGTCCAAAAGCTAGGCGTCCAGTGTCGGTACAGTAATGTTTGGTCCCCCTAGAAACCCAGATTGGTCCATAAAAAAATAAAAGTCCAACCGGATCTTGACGAAGAGTCCTTGTCCTGTCGTGCCCTACGGTAGCCGGGGTCCACCTACCTGGGGTCTACCTTTGCCGAGATGGGTCCAAAAGCTAGGCGTCCAGTGTCGGTACAGTAATGTTTGGTCCCCCTAGAAACCCAGATTGGTCCATAAAAAAATAAAAGTCCAACCGGATCTTGACGAAGAGTCCTTGTCCTGTCGTGCCCTACGGTAGCCGGGGTCCACCTACCTGGGGTCTACCTTTGCCGAGATGGGTCCAAAAGCTAGGCGTCCAGTGTCGGTACAGTAATGTTTGGTCCCCTAGAAACCCAGATTGGTCCATAAAAAAATAAAAGTCCAACCGGATCTTGACGAAGAGTCCTTGTCCTGTCGTGCCCTACGGTAGCCGGGGTCCACCTACCTGGGGTCTACCTTTGCCGAGATGGGTCCAAAAGCTAGGCGTCCAGTGTCGGTACAGTAATGTTTGGTCCCCCCTAGAAACCCAGATTGGTCCATAAAAAAATAAAAGTCCAACCGGATCTTGACGAAGAGTCCTTGTCCTGTCGTGCCCTACGGTAGCCGGGGTCCACCTACCTGGGGTCTACCTTTGCCGAGATGGGTCCAAAAGCTAGGCGTCCAGTGTCGGTACAGTAATGTTTGGTCCCCCTAGAAACCCAGATTGGTCCATAAAAAAATAAAAGTCCAACCGGATCTTGACGAAGAGTCCTTGTCCTGTCGTGCCCTACGGTAGCCGGGGTCCACCTACCTGGGGTCTACCTTTGCCGAGATGGGTCCAAAAGCTAGGCGTCAGTGTCGGTACAGTAATGTTTGGTCCCCCTAGAAACCCAGATTGGTCCATAAAAAAATAAAAGTCCAACCGGATCTTGACGAAGAGTCCTTGTCCTGTCGTGCCCTACGGTAGCCGGGGTCCACCTACCTGGGGTCTACCTTTGCCGAGATGGGTCCAAAAGCTAGGCGTCCAGTGTCGGTACAGTAATGTTTGGTCCCCCTAGAAACCCAGATTGGTCCATAAAAAAATAAAAGTCCAACCGGATCTTGACGAAGAGTCCTTGTCCTGTCGTGCCCTACGGTAGCCGGGGTCCACCTACCTGGGGTCTACCTTTGCCGAGATGGGTCCAAAAGCTAGGCGTCCAGTGTCGGTACAGTAATGTTTGGTCCCCCTAGAAACCCAGATTGGTCCATAAAAAAATAAAAGTCCAACCGGATCTTGACGAAGAGTCCTTGTCCTGTCGTGCCCTACGGTAGCCGGGGTCCACCTACCTGGGGTCTACCTTTGCCGAGATGGGTCCAAAAGCTAGGCGTCCAGTGTCGGTACAGTAATGTTTGGTCCCCCTAGAAACCCAGATTGGTCCATAAAAAAATAAAAGTCCAACCGGATCTTGACGAAGAGTCCTTGTCCTGTCGTGCCCTACGGTAGCCGGGGTCCACCTACCTGGGGTCTACCTTTGCCGAGATGGGTCCAAAAGCTAGGCGTCCAGTGTCGGTACAGTAATGTTTGGTCCCCCTAGAAACCCAGATTGGTCCATTAAAAAATAAAAGTCCAACCGGATCTTGACGAAGAGTCCTTGTCCTGTCGTGCCCTACGGTAGCCGGGGTCCACCTACCTGGGGTCTACCTTTGCCGAGATGGGTCCAAAAGCTAGGCGTCCAGTGTCGGTACAGTAATGTTTGGTCCCCCTAGAAACCCAGATTGGTCCATAAAAAAATAAAAGTCCAACCGGATCTTGACGAAGAGTCCTTGTCCTGTCGTGCCCTACGGTAGCCGGGGTCCACCTACCTGGGGTCTACCTTTGCCGAGATGGGTCCAAAAGCTAGGCGTCCAGTGTCGGTACAGTAATGTTTGGTCCCCCTAGAAACCCAGATTGGTCCATAAAAAAATAAAAGTCCAACCGGATCTTGACGAAGAGTCCTTGTCCTGTCGTGCCCTACGGTAGCCGGGGTCCACCTACCTGGGGTCTACCTTTGCCGAGATGGGTCCAAAAGCTAGGCGTCCAGTGTCGGTACAGTAATGTTTGGTCCCCCTAGAAACCCAGATTGGTCCATAAAAAAATAAAAGTCCAACCGGATCTTGACGAAGAGTCCTTGTCCTGTCGTGCCCTACGGTAGCCGGGGTCCACCTACCTGGGGTCTACCTTTGCCGAGATGGGTCCAAAAGCTAGGCGTCCAGTGTCGGTACAGTAATGTTTGGTCCCCCTAGAAACCCAGATTGGTCCATAAAAAAATAAAAGTCCAACCGGATCTTGACGAAGAGTCCTTGTCCTGTCGTGCCCTACGGTAGCCGGGGTCCACCTACCTGGGGTCTACCTTTGCCGAGATGGGTCCAAAAGCTAGGCGTCCAGTGTCGGTACAGTAATGTTTGGTCCCCCTAGAAACCCAGATTGGTCCATAAAAAAATAAAAGTCCAACCGGATCTTGACGAAGAGTCCTTGTCCTGTCGTGCCCTACGGTAGCCGGGGTCCACCTACCTGGGGTCTACCTTTGCCGAGATGGGTCCAAAAGCTAGGCGTCCAGTGTCGGTACAGTAATGTTTGGTCCCCCTAGAAACCCAGATTGGTCCATAAAAAAATAAAAGTCCATGGGTCCACTGGGATTGTGTCGTAAGGTCCTGTGTCCATTGAGATGTTTACAGTTTTTATTTATTTTTTGGAAGTAAAGCGTTCAAGATGCCCAGTGCTAGATGTTGAAGAATATCGGTTGGCTCTCTCTCTACTAGAACGAACGTTACCTGTTCCATCAAAAGAACGATCAAAGATTGTTAGTAAAATATACAAGAAGATAAGCCAGTTTAAATTTTCAAGAGCAGAGGTCCATGACCCTTACCTTGGCAGAAAAGAAGTTCGACTCACAATTGACGATAAAATCATTCTACCAAAAGAAGAAATAGATGAATGCGTTAAGTCATTTTACCGAAGCAGTAAAGGAGATGGGGCAAAGAAACTTTTACATACCCTATCCGAGAGTTATTACGGTATAGGTGAGAGAACTATACAAAGAGTCCTTAATTCCATGGAGGAACATAGACAAGTAAATCCGCGGTTTGACAATGTTGCACCAGAAAAACCTGTGACAGCAAATAATGTGATGGAGAGACACCAGATTGATCTAGTCGACTTGAGAAATATCCCTGTGACAATTGACAAAATCCAGTACAACTATGTTCTGTCTGTCTTGGACGTATTTAGCAGATTTCTGTGGCTTAGACCAATTAAGGACAAAGCAGCTGGCACCGTGGCTATGGAACTTTATTCCCTTTACATGGAATTCGGCTCTCCTAGAGTTTTACAAAGTGACCAAGGAAGCGAGTTTAAAGGCGTGGTAAAAACCTTATGCGCGCGATTAAACACGAGATTAATATACAGTCGGAGCAATCACCCCCAAAGTCAAGGAAAGGATGAGAGATCACATCAGACATGGAAACAAAAATTAAGACGGGATATAATGAAAACAGAAGTTTGTGATTGGGTCACAGGACTTCCTCTTTTACAGCGAATATATAATGAAGGTCATCACACTTCTTTGAACATGTCACCGTATGAATGCTTCTTCGGGATCAAACCGAACCACAAGACACACACATATTCAAATAACGAAGAGATAGAAGAAGATACAATTGATTTGGAAGAAGAAACAGATACGAGTAACGTTACAATAACAGATGAGCAGTTTCAAACCCATCTAAAGATACTGCAAGAGATTAGAGAAAACGCCAAGGCTAAATCTGACCAAGTGGCGGAGAAAACAACTAACCGCAAACTCAAAAAAAATCCTCCGAGTAGATATATTCAAGGCGATAAAGTATGTGTAAAAAGAATTCGAAAAGATGAAAGGGTGAACAGAGGAGGTAAACCTGTTAAAGGACCTAGTGTGTTTGAAGGGACTGTCGTTGAAAGTAACTTTAATAGCCATCGATATAAAATAAGAATTACTGATGAAACTGGAAAACAAAAAGAAAACTGGTATAGCGTGAACATGATTACATCAAAGAGACATAAAGACGAAAAACAGAAGAAAATGTCAGCAAAAGTCTTTCCAAGCAGACCTGTTAAGACCACCTACAATAGACAACAGTTTAAAAGATCTACCATAGAACAATTACAGCTTTTAATACAAGAATCTATCAAAGAGAGTAAAAAAGGAATAACACAGCTTAATCTTTTACTTTCCAATGCCGAAAGATATGGTCTGGAACTACATGCTGAAAATGAAGGTAACGGAAATTGCATGTTTATGGCTTTAAGTGACCAGCTGCTAACACATGGAATTTCTATCTCCCATGAAGACCTTAGAACGAGATTAACAGACTATCTGAGACAAAACCCAACTTTACAGTCGGAAGATTCAGTCATTGATCTTCGTGATTTTGTTTATGGTAATAACAACGGCTGGGGCAGGTATCTCGATGAAATGTCTAACACAGGTACTTGGGGTGACAATATAGTCCTTATTGCAGCTTCAAATTTTCTGAATGCACGTATCGTTATTGTTTCTAGTTTAGAAAACGCAGATAGCGTTGTTATAGAACCTATCAACCGTGAATCAACCATAGAACTTTACCTTGGCCATTTGCACGAACTTCATTATGTGAGCCTTATGCAATCTTCAGATGATGATACATGTATAACCGAAGACTGTTTATGTGACATCTGTGGTATGGCAACTCGGTCAATTAGGTCGCATGTATGTAACAAGAGCAGAGATTTGAGAACCTTTACTTTTCCACTTGATGATGAAGAGAAGCAACATCTTCATACTAAAATCGAAGAAGTCGTATCACAAAACATTTCTAGTGCGGGGACATCTACACAAAACCGAACATGGTTGTTGGCTAAAAATCACACATCTATGGTATGGACTTCCTATTTTGCTTTAAAGCAAGTACAATTTGAAGAAGAAATGGTTAATCCAGAATTTTTCTATCGAGTTCCGTCTTCTTATATGGACATTTATGATATATTCCGCCAAAAACTGTCAGAAATTATGTGTGGATTATTTTTAATCTATGCAACAAGAAGTGTGCAAAGGTGGATGCGGGAAATTAATTCCAACATTGAAGAAGAAATTCAACGATGGTTACTTCCATCAATGTATTTGATCACTCAGCGTGCTAAAGACAGTTTGAACGAATGGATAACAACTAATGAAGAAAACTTTGTAGAGACTGCCGAGGAGATGGACGATGAAGACTAATATACCTTTTTATATATATACAATAACTGGTGACTGTTTTGTAGGATACAATTTGTTTGTGAAGCTAAGCCTGTTTGGTAGTGTCTGTTTTAAGTACATATCTGTATAACATAAACTAAACAACTAGATTAAAGTTTGTCACTCACGCATAATAGGTCTAGGTGTAATCTGTAACATAAAAAGTATACAAGCTGTGGCGATCGAACTTCAAAGCGGTTTTACTCACATGGAATAGCGATGTCCTTTTTCTTGAAAAAAAAGTTCACTAAAAATTTGCATGTTCCAGATAAAAAAGCTCGTTACACGTACTAGAAATTAGTTTGTATTGTTTTCAAATTTTAAGTACAACGTAGGGTTAGCTTCATGTTGGTATCTGCGGTGTAAGTTTCGAACTTTCATTGTGAATTTAAATTACCGATGTTATGCTTAGGTTGGCTTCCCTTTTAACTATTTTAAGGCAACCATACGATGCAGCTTATATATCTTTTGTAAGTTACTAATGTTGTTGACTTGAACTAATTAAACGCGTAACTTGTAATATTTTCTATTGTTATGACTAAAATTGGATTATATGAAACTGAAACTGAGGTTGCGAAAACATGTATTTCAAATAATATTTTCTTTAAAGGTGGTTTAGAGCGAAGATAAATCAGATACAAGAACAAGACTTAATTAAAACTTTAAAGTATGTATGTACTTCCAGCAACATGAACATTGCATGTTATTGCTATTATTTGTAATGAAAATTGTCAGAGTCACTTGATCGGAAAATCAATTCTAAGGTAAAAAGATGGGAGTGCAGTTCTGTTAAGCTACTACTGTTGCATATCAATACCAAGTTTTATCATTCTAGGACTAATAGTTCATGAGTTATGGAGGTGCTGGCAAAACTTTATCATTGCTATTATTATGAGGTTTTGAATATTGTCAGAGTTACTCAGCCGGGAAATCAAGGTCAAGTTGACAAGATAGGGATGCAATTGTGCAAAGCTACTAATTGCATGGTCATGTTTAAACTGCGTTTCTTTAATCTAGAACTCATAAATCTTGATATATGGAGGTGTTCATATGCATTATTATTGAAAGTAAAATTACACTTATGCGAGACGACAACAAACGAATGTGCTGCAACAAGCAGAAACTTCTAATTTTTCCGTAGTTTCTATCAATATTTGACCTTCGATCAGATGCAGGTTTGCGTTGAAAATGGCAATTTTGATTTTATGTGTGTTTATAGTTGCTTGCATTGGCGTTGTAGTCTTGTGTCTTGTGTGATGGTGAAGGTTTCGGGGGGTTTTGTGGCTCTTTCCTGCATATCGAATTAGTGTAATCTGTGAAAACAAATTCATAGCATTCATAATTCTACATACAGTACTGTATGAGCATATTGCCAGTGACAAATAGTGTGCTGAATAAAAAGCGATCAAATTAAATTGGGATTATGTCCTTATTTCATGTATTAAATGGATTACTTCTGAGAAAAACAACAAGTTTGGGTTCGTTCGTTTTCCATCTTTTAAAAGCTCAACACGTACAGAAGCTCAAGGCAATACAAATTTTGAGCAATTTGTGAAATCCACGCATTTTAATATTAAATAACTACCCTACCATTCACACAGGAAGATCCGATCCAGTGTTGTAATTTTACTACAGTAAATATGTTTAAATTAATAACAAGATGAGAATCATCAGTAATAGAATAATTCAGTTTCCAACAGAATAAAAATGTTTTGATACCAATGCGAATATATTTCGGGGGGAATATTTACCAGCAAATCAAACTATTCATTTGTAGTTTTTTGTTTTGTTTTCATACGATAAATTTCTAAATAAGGAAGTCTATTCAAGTTAGTATTTTAAAAACTACAAATAAAGGTATATAAATAACAAAGTCTCTGAACATAGAGGATCAATACTAAATGTCAAAGCGAAGAGACAAAACGAGGAAGACATACCGGAATAATTGAAGATCGCGATGGACTTGACTTGGTACAGGTTATTTTAAATAAAAAGCTAGGCCGAACGCAGCATGATACGACCGCAACAGATAGAACCCTGTACGTAAGAGGGCCAATATGGATAGTCTATTGCTTTGGTCACATGCAGCCCATGGTGGACTTTGAAATGCATATTTTACACATATATATATTTACATCAACAATTAATAGAAAAAATCTTATTTAACTGTATATATTAATTGAAGTTTTTGACCCTTTGACCGCGAATTTCTTTTTTTTTTTCTAAAATGGTAAGGGCCACAAACCCAAAATGCAATAAAAAGCTTCCTTTAGCGGATATATTCACCACATTACAACTTCATAACAATTGGCTGGTCCACATCAACTAAATTTCTAGTGTACAGAAATCATTTGCCATGACAAACTCTACAAAACGGTCAAAGATATTGCAAATCTGACGCAGGTAAACATGCAGATTCATGTAGGAACTTTCACAAGGATTCCAATGAAAAAAAATGGAAATCGGGCTACAAATATAAAAGTAGATTTTATGGGTGTGGCCCTCCTTTGCCCCGCTGTAGCAATGCAACAGTCAGATATATATCAAAACTATTGACAAATTTAGTTGACAGAATTTAATAAGCATTTCAACAAAAAAGAATTTTCAAAATCCAATGAATAATAAACATTCTTCAACAGTTTTGTCAATGCAGATGTTTTAGCCCCTTCTGACCAATTTTTTTTCTAAAACGGAAAGGGCAAGAAACCCCAAATACGATGCTTCCTTTAGTTGATATAATCATCATATTAAAACTTCAAAACAATTGGCTGGCCCACATCAACTAAGTTGCTTGTGAAAAACTATTTGCCTCGACAAACTATTAAAAAATTGCGTTTGTTGCCCCTTCGACTCCTAATTTCTCGCACACGGTAAGAGATACTGCAAATCTGATTGAAAAACGCAGGCAGGGATTTTCACAAGGATTCCAAAAAAAGAGAGATTTTAATCGGACCAAAAATAGAAAAGTTGATTTTTTGGCGTGGCCTATCTTTAGCCCCCTGTATTTATGCAACGGTGCGATATATATCAAAATCATTGACACATTTAGTTGACAGACGATTACATACACTAAGTACATACAACAATGTATAAGAAAGCCGCCAAGCCCCTGTGTAATACCCTCTTGAGTTTGTAGAATGAATATCATACATCTGTACATGTATAAATTGTTAACACAGAGACTGCATGCCTCGCTTGCGCAGCTGGACACAGTATAGAAATAAGTTAAAAATACCAGTGTTAAAGTGATTACAGTCCTGACAATTACCCTCCGAATTGAGGCAAATGCAGCTGTTTACCAAATATCTTTGGTGTACCATTACTGGTTCATATAAAACAGACATAAGAAATAAAAACACATTTAGCCAATTCAGTATACAATTTCAGTCAGTAGACTATGACTGCAGGAGCATACCGATAAAATTCTCCATGAACTGATCAGCACTGACGCTAATGCAACTGCATACACAATGTACCAAAGAAATATGGTGCGCAATAACGGCTTCATTTTCATGTAAAACAGACGTAAAAACATTAACATAGGACAAATCAGTGTAAAATCTGGAGGTCAGTAGACCGTGACTGAAGGAGCATACATATAAAACGCCCTAAGAATTAATCTGTACTTATGCTAATGCAAATCCATACAAAATATCAATGGAGTACCACAGCTGCTTCATGTTAAACAGATGTAAGAAAAACAAGTTATAACCTTGGCCATATCAGTATAAGCAAATACTTAAACAATTGTGGACGCTGCCGCCACGACCGCCACTGTCGCTGGAATCACTACACCTAAGTCTCGCCTTTTGCGACATTCGTAGCAGGCGAGCCAAAAACCGCTCAGCTACACATAAGGGACAACCATTTGATCCTGAGGGGGGGACAGTTTTGGTCGAGACTGATTATTTATTTTCGAAATTTTGCGGGCCCAAATATTTATTTTTCGCCGCTTCGCGGCAAGAATATTTATTATATTATTTTCTGCATACAATACCAACTTTTTCCAGGCCAGAATATTTATTTACAAAAACTGCCAGCACCCCCCCCCAACCCGTCAAATAAAATGGTCGTCCGCTAAAGTAACTTAAATTCTATGATGATCCTTCATTGTATCATATTTACGAGTTCGCGGCAATTTTTTTTCGGGGATAAGCGCAGTTTCCGGGTTAGTAGAATGTAGGTTGCGACTATCCCTGAAATCGGGGATAGTCGCAGTTCGGGGATAGTAGTATAACACACGTATACTTATTTGGATTTCGTTATGTTTTATACATTTAACACATCTTTTGAAATGGCGGATAACTGAGGAATAATTTTCTGAAATGGCTATACAGCTCATAAAAATTAATTGCAGTTGGAGTTAACCTATGTGTTATAGTCT
>CAXARO010001694.1:0-128366 GCA_963971305.1 Arcuatula senhousia
ATAAAACTAAAGTCAAACAAGAGGCTCCCAGGAGCCTAAATCGCTCACCTGGTCTTGATGTCAACCCTATACTTTGTAGAGCTAAATGAGCTGAACATTTAAGCAAGCAACAGTTTTTTCTTTATCTACTATAGTTTTCATTCTATAGGACAAAAACACGAAAAACCGTTATTTTAGGGGCCGTAACCCCTATAAGGGTCATCTGACAACTTCAACCTTATGGAGACTTTTATAGAGCATTATGCGCTGAACATTTAAGCAAGCAACAGCTTTTCTCTATCTGCTATAGTTTTCATTCTAAAGGCCAAAAACATGAAAAAGGTTATTTTAGGGGCTGTAACCCCTATTAAGGGTCATCTGACAACTTCAATCCTATTGAGTTTTTGTAGAGCTAAATAAACTGAACGTTTTAGCAAGCAACAGCTTTTCTCTATCTGCTATAGTTTTCATTCTATAGGCCAAAAACATAAAAAAAGGTTATTTTAGGGGCTGTAACCCCTATAAAGGGTCATCAGACGACTTTGATCCTATGGAGACTTTTGTAGGGCTAAATGAGCTGAACATTTAAGCAAGCAACAGCTTTTCTCTATCTGCTATAGTTTTCTTTCTATAGGCCAAGCACATGAAATAACATCATTTAAGGGGCTGAAACCCCTAAAAAGGGTCATCTGACAACTTCGACCCTTGGAGACTTTTGTACAGCTAAATTAGCTGAACATTTAAGCAAGCAACAGCTTCTCTCTATCTGCCATAGTTTTCATTCCATAGGCCAAAAACATGAAAAAACATTATTTCAGGGACCGTAACCCCTATAAGGGGTCATCTGACAACTTCAACCCTATGGAGACTTTAGTAGAGCTAAATGAGCTGAACATTTGAGCAAGCAACAGCTTTTCTCTATCTGCAATAGTTTTCATACTATAGGGCAAAAACATGAAAAAACGCTATTTTTCACCTTTAAGGGACTTTAACCCCTATAAGGGGTCATCTGACAACTTGGACCAAATGGAGACTTTTGTAGAGCTTTTAATGCTGAAGCAGTACGGTGGCATCAGATTTCATCTATCTCTTATACTTTTTGATTTACAAGCCAAAAACAGTAGTCTGACCCCCCTGGTCTATTTTTAGCAACGGCGGCCATGTTTTTTGACGAATCAAAAATCCCCACATCAGTTCTGTGGGGGATACCCTAAGGTACCATCAGACCAAATTTGGTTTGAATCTGTTCAGCCGTTTCAGAGGAGAAGAAGTTTGAAGAAAAGTTAACGACGACGGACGCCAAGTGATGGCAATAGCTCACCTGGCCTGGCCTTTGGCCAGGTGAGCTAATTAAAAAGTCATTTGTTCAGAGAACAAATGTGAGGTCTTTCCCATGTTCTTGTTAGTTTTATGATAACCGCTACGTTTGGTTAGGCTATTTGAATCTGTTTTTGACAATAGTGTTCTAGAGGAAGGAGCAGTGAGTCTGAAGTCAGAAAAAGTATGGTTGCTTAGGACTTTTATTACGGTTGCTATGGACTAAGGGTTACTTACTGTTGTGAATAGTTTTCTTTATTTCTTAGTTCAAATATCTTTTATTTTCCCTATCAAATTACGTAACGTCCTTTCCCGTATTTCATGTATTTTGTAACGTAACAATGATAACGTCGCCACCGGAAGCGACAACACTTTGTATGGAACGTTTAGATACAATATAGATCGTAAACCTAGAACGTCTTCGTATTTATTATCGCCAAAACATCGTCAAACTTACGGTTAAAAAAACTTAACCCTAGACACAGAAAGTAGTCTTGGTTTAGAATATACATGGTTGCTATGGACTTTTCATTAACGTAACCTTGTTGCTAAGGAATGACCTTGACCTGTGACCTTTGACTCAAATTGTAGCTCTTTAAATACTGATTCATTTAAATATGTTTACTATACTATCTGTTATGGTTTTTAAGTTATCGGCAAAAAACGTGTTTCGCGAAACTTGTTTTGGCCGCCACTTTGAAACCTTTCGACCGAATCATACACTTTTTGGACTCAAATTGTAGGTTTTTTACAAAAGGAACATTTTGAGTAACATAATTATTATAGTATCTGTTACAGTTTTCAAGTTATTAGCAAAAATTTTGTTTCACGAAACTTGTTTTGGCCGCCATCTTAAAACCGTTAGACTGAATCATACACTTCTTGGACTTAAATTGTAGGTTTTAACATTGCGGTCATTTTTTGTTACCATCTCTGATGGTTTAAAAGTTATTTAAAAAACATAATTTGATGGTGGCCATTGTATCTTGTATATCTTGTAGATTCCTCCGTTCTGCGTAGCACCATGCATTAATGCAAGTAGTATATATATATAGTGGTGGTGTTGGGTTAGTATCCAGAATACCAATTAATTTCCATTACCAAACAACGGTCCTATACAGAATATACAAATATGCAATAAAAACTATAGCACAATCAAAGTCTGAATGTTTATATGTGAATACACCATTTAATCAGTTAACAGTTAGTTCTGTATTAGTACTGCCCTCTTAGTATGTAGGTCAAAGATCATGTTTCTGGAGATAACTTCAAGTTCACTACAATTTATTTTATTTTCAATCAGCCTAGCAATATCTGGATGGGAGCTATCCATAATACATTGTAACAGTTTGTTTTCATCGTCAAAGATTGAGTTGGATACCGCCACACCAAGTTCTGACTCCAATAGCTGACGAAGGGCACAGAGATATTTCTGGCGTTTCTGATGCAGTGCTGTGCATTTTAAGATAAAATGACTTCTATTTTCTGCCTCTAGATTGCACAGTGGACATGTTTCAGGTGCCTGGTGTTGGTTGAATCTTTGTCGATAGGCTTGTAGCATGTATGTACCAGTCAGGACGCGGACTTTAATGCAGGCTTTAGATATAGCTCTAGGGTCACTATTTGCACTCTTCCAGATGTTATGTGGATTCTTTGTTGGATTGTCCTGAATATGGAGATGTCGTAAGGAGGGTTTGTTTTTTTCTCCCGTTCCCATTCTTGTTGCCAGTAGGTGTCAAAGGCACGATCAAGCATTGATTTCCAAACTGCTTTTTTGGGAGGATTTCTCATGAACTCGTGTGCAGATGGCAGGTTATACTTCTGAAGAAGGAAGCGGATGTATGTATACCAGCTATGACTGCTCTCTCCTTTCACAGCCAGTTGTCTGGATGCAATGTCATGCTCTATGCTCCCTGGAGTAGAGGCAATGTTAAGAAACATTGTGATAGCCTGTCATTCAACTATGCTGGTGATAGGGATAGCTCCTATAAGTATGTAAGCTGCTATGTTGGCGCAGCGGTCTGGTAGTCCCTGTAGATTCTTGAGAGTCTTCCTTTCGAACTGTTCAAGCTCCACTCTTTCTCTAGTGCTAAGCTGAGTGACTTCCAGACCATAGCTGACTCTTGGTCTGCAGAAAGTAGTATATAGTTTGAAGGATATGACTGGATTAAGGCCATTTTTCCCATGAAGCCCAGCTCCCATGAGGGCATATAGAGTTCTTCTACCCTTTTGAATTCTTTCCTCCACTGCATTCTTGTTATTCTTGTGGCGGGTCAGTCCAATATGTGTTGTTTTTTTCTACTTCCTTGATTTTGTCTTTACCAAGCTCCCAGGTTTGTTAATCTCGGTTACGACTGGAGTTAAAGATGACAGCATCACTTTTCAGAGAGTTGATGGTAACTCTGTCTGCTCTAGTACAGTCGTTGACAATGTGAAGAGCACACTGTAAGTCAACTGGGTTGTTTGCAATTATCGCAACATCATCAGCCACAGTGGGTGCTCCGATGAACGTGGTACCAATACGAGCCCCTGCATTGTGTTGTTGAAGAGTATCTAGCATATGGTTGTTTTATCTCTTGTATAAGGTAGGTGAGAGTTTGGCACCTTGTCTTATGCCTTGCTGTGAGGGAAATACTGGACTCAAGTGACCTTTCCATTTCACCCTTGTTATTGCCTCTGTTTGTAGGGATTTAATCAATAGCCAATCCTGTTGGTCAATGTCGCTGTAATACAGTTTCCTCAGTAGGTGAAGATGGTCGACTTTATCGAAAGCCTTTTCTGCGTCTAATGTGATAACTGCGAAAGGATTGCCAGAGTCTAGTGCCTCGTTTATACCCTCTGAGATAAGAAGGGCAGCGTTGAGTTGATTGGTCTTCTTTGAGAAGCCTCGCTGCATCCTGTTCTGTGTTGGATCGAGGGCCTTGTCAATCTGGTCTTGTAGGATACACTCCAGAAGTTTGTTAATGACTGGGGTGACTGTTATCCCTCTATAGTTTCCTGGTGCCTTTGGGTCCTTGTTTTTCTTCAAAATTGGGGAAAGGAGACCAATCTGCAGAATCTCAGGGATGTGTTGTTGCTGGATTATGTTGTTAATCAGTGAAGTTATGTAGCCTATAAGCTGGTCTGAGCCATTTTTCAGATGTTCAGCTGTGATACCAAGGTGGTCTGGGGCTTTGCCACTTGCCAATTTGTAGATAGCCTTTCTAGTTGACCATTCAGTAATTCTTGGACTATGGTTTGAGGTTACTTGATGGGCTATTAAATCTTCTATGATTTTACAGTCTAATGTAACAAGGTTGTGGTGATTCTGATCAAAGTCAGGGTTGTTTTGAAAATGGCTGCCAGTGGCCATTCGACTTTGGTCTCAAATTAAAGGGCATCAGATGACGGTCACAAATAACCCATATGTTTACTACGTTATCTCGAACTGTTTTCAAGCCAAAAACCGTTTAGCTGAAACGCGTTAAGTGCCATAACTCGAAAACGGTTTGTCGAACAGTGTTCAACCCTTTCTGTCAAATAAAGGTCTAAATGAGACGAGTATTTTCCCCATTACATGTCTGCTTCAATCTCGGTAGTTTTGTTATTACCTTTATCTAGTATGGTTTTTGAGCCTATCTACACACAAGGTGTACCATGGCCTCTGACCTTGAGATATGACCTTTGACCTTGACATTTATAAATAATAGTCACCAAGGATGATTGGTGAAGGTCCAAAGTCTCCAGGACTTACCGTTTTAAATAAAAAAAATTGACGTGTTGCGTAAGGTTTCGACTCAAAACGCGTAACCAGGAAGTTGATTGATTTTGTTTTTGTTTTGCATGACGATACATGACCAGGAGTCTAGCAACATTTTCCCCGCTTCAGATTTTTAATAATAGTTACAGTTTCTGTATTTATCTGCAGACAAGGTTTTTGGGTTCCGGGCTTTATTGAAATCCACAAAGTGGTTAGGGGTAGTGCTTATGAGGTATATGAAAAGACAGATAGTCTAGACAAAGTGATTCCTCCATACAGGGGTATAACAATATCGATTTTAGCGTATGTATTTCGCTTCTCACTAAGGAATATATGACAGTAATTCTAGTTAATAAGATTACTGTGGGCGGCCGCCATCACAAACTGATAAATAATTGGATTTTATGTCAAATATATCCTTTGATGGGGGAATTTTCTACAAATTGGCTTTTCAAGACGTTGTTTTTAGCATATTTATTTGTTACCTGGGAGCTTTCTCGCCGATATTCCAAGAATCCGAACAAATAAGGCATCCAGTCCAGATCAACAATTTAGGAATGTGCATGGAAATATCTTAATCGCTCACCAGAAAAAAATCTACCATTTTAACAACCTAGGGTGGGGTCTTAAAAATTTCCATGTTTAGGAGCAAAGAAGCACCAATGGGGCATTCGAGTGTCCAAAGTCCGAAAGGGCAACAACAAAACCGGTAGAAACAAACAAGACTAGCAAGAGTAAAATAAAAACACAAAATCAACCGAACAGAAATCAACAACGCGAACTCAAGTAGTAAGAGAGTGAATTAGAATTCTGCAATTTTAGCCTCTCAAATATCGAATAATATTATCGAAAGAATAAACCCAATAAGTTCAAAATCAGGATGTTTGAGCCAGCCGGCCATGGAAAATTCTAAAGAAAGAAGCTAATAAATAACTTAACAAAGTTTAGTGGCAACTAAACTTATGATGTCAGACAAGTTAAAAGTTAAAAACCTTAACGGATGGACGACATTCGTCAAGTGATGGTAACAGCAGCTTACAAAGTTTCTTTTTGCTCTGCTATTAGGACGCATTTACATGTAATATAAATTGTATGTCAGCCCTTCCAGAAAAACTGAGTAAATACCGGTATACTTTAAAAACGTCAAAATGAAACATGTTTGACTGTGACCTATCTAGGATTTATTCATTGTTTTATGAAGACAATTTAAAGGCTCAAATGATACTTCATTCTGTTTTGGAAAACATCCGCTTCAACTAAAATAAAATATGTGATTATCACGAATTGTCAATGGAAATAGCCGGCATTGACGTCAACCAAACTAAAATCAATTATAGGACCATATCATCCTTCATTCAACTTTTACATAAATTAAACGCAGGCTCAAAAGGAAACCAGTCATTTACATGTCGTAGAAACTTTATAATTATGTTTAAACGACTCGAGCTAATAGCACATATTTAAAAAAAACAATTAAACGAATCCAAAAACAATTTTCTATAAAACAAATCAGCTTCATTTCAAATAAAACATTAACTGATACAACTTAAATTGCCGTGAATATCTCAGATACTGGAAGAAGAACGGAATTCCTGCGTCCCCTGCCGAGTGGCAAATATTCTTAATCAACCCGCTTAACAGGAAGTAGATAAGCGACAGACCTGAAAACACATCCCACCATATGAGACCCCTACCTCTGCATACTAAATATCAAAAGTCTACAAATAGTAATAGATGACAAATTATGTTACGAAAAATTTCAATTTTTTGACCCTTAAAAAATTCTAAATCGGACATTTCTATGTCCCCGCTCCGCGTTGCGGCAGGGGGACAATTAGGTCACATGCAGCGACCATTTTTTACGTAAGAACAACTTTAATGAATAACCCATGTAATACATGTTGGAGGGGTTAATGAAATTTCAAGAACGGGAGGGACATCTGTGGCTCATAGACACATTTTCTAGTTCTATCTTAATACAATAAAATGCATTGAAGGGCCAGTCTCGTCTTTCTTACTGCATCAACGATAAGAAACAGACAGCTCTATAATGCATTCTGTAGATCAATGACTATTCAGTGATTCAGACTAAAATCGTAAAAATTCCCATTCTAATACATATAAATTTAAATAGGAATGAAATCAGGCAGAAATTCGATTCTACAACAGACAGGACTATTATCACGCTGAAATATATTGCCCAAAAGATGTAATTTTATGATGTTTGTTTGATTTTCTTTGGCATGATTAGTGAATGACTTTCGCTGTGATGATGATGATGATGATGATGATGATGATGATGATGATGATGATGATGGTGGTGGTTAACGAATTTTGATGAAAAATTGAGAATTAGGCACGTTCGGGCATATAAAACACACTGAAGGGGAAGTGATCAATAAAAACAAAAACCAAAAGGTCAATTATATGAGGAATACCCCTTTAAAACCGAATAGAAATATATTTTGTTATCATATTTCTATTTTATTTTGTATACTCTCGATACCTGTTCTTTAAAAGCGTTTTTTTTTCATTGTCAACTTGAAGCCTTGTACTCGATACTATGAACTTTGTTGTTTTAGGTCATAATTCTACATTTTTTCCCAAATATCTTATAAAGATAAGATTTGGTACACATTGAACAAAGTTTGCAGTATGCTTGATTTCCTTATTGACAACATATTTGTCACATCCGGAGGAAAGATTTTTCAATAACAAATTTGCATTCAAATGGGAACAAACTGTATTCCTCTCCTCGCTGACTTGTTAGACTGTTTTTTTTTCAGGAACTCGTAAAGAACAAGAAGATGAAAGAGGCAATGTCCTTTAATCTCACTTTCATGCATATTGATTATGTCCTCGCTGTCCAACAACATTTTATTTAAAAGACGGGGTCCTTCAATTCAACCCCCAGAGTTAAAGATTTAGGACACCGCCGAATCTACTTGCTTCAGGTCATTCTCTGATTTTCATCTCCATGCAATTTGACCCGGGTGATCATGTCAGTACAAAAAGTCCTTAACGAATTACGATAAAAAAAGACGACTTTCAAATGATTAATTTTCCTTAACCGGATAGCAACATACTACTTTACCTGCATACGGTATTTATATTTCACAACTTAATTCGATATGTCAGAGATGGAACAATTTTTTTTCAAGTTTTCTGATCCGACACCGCTGTCTCCGTGACCGTCTATTACACCTAAGTTACAAGAAAAAAATACGTCTCATCTGATCGCTAAAAACATCTTTCGATATCAGCCACGGGTGGAAAAATCAAATTATGTAAGACGAAATCGTTAGTGCTGATGTTTAACTATTTGTTGTATACAGAGATGATCTCCTCAATATTCCTATTCTATTTCAAAACCGTGCTGTGTTTCGCGTTAATACCGGAACCTACGATCGAACTGAGAGGAGGTTTAGCGCCATAAAATCTTGTTTAATCCAACATTTAATTCTTATAAAATGCCTGTACCAAGTCAAGACCACTTTAAAAAGATTTTTATGGCAACTTTTTCACTTAAATCTAACCTGAGGCAATAATTAAATATGATTTTCTCAGATCTAACCATCTTTCTAAAAGTAACAATTCACTCTCATTCTGTGTTCTTTGTCAAAGAAGTCTTAGTGTATCTAGTTTTTTTCCCCTGAACTCTGCTCCAGTCTTTTTTCCGTCTAAGAAAGTTTCATGTCTATGTATATTGAATAATCGTCAAATTTCAGTTCCATGTTTTCTTTTTTAATTTCGTTCTCTTTACTCCTTTTTCGTTTATACTTGTTAACCCGTTTCTAAAGCATTCTTATTAGTTGACAAATTCAGGCAGTATATTTAAACTATATTGACAACTTGTGCATCTATTGGTTCTGTGCGATGGTGTTTCGATTGACCAGCTTTAGTGTCGACTTGGCGGCATCACGTTTTTAATGAAAGGCCCAAAGACACAGAAGCATGGAATTACATCATATGTACAACGAATCTTCAATACATTTACTTTGAGTTGGACCCCCAAAAAAACAGAACTTTTTCCTGGGACAAACTATCAAAATCCCTGGCATTTCCATCTCTCCTACGATACATGTGACAGTAATTTTACTTAATTCGTTTACAGTAGGCGGCCTTCATCACAAACTTAATAACTAGTACAGATAAATAATTGGATTTTCGTGTCAAATATATCCCTTGATGAGAATTTTCTTCTCCAAATAAGCTTTTTAAGACGTTGTTATGTTGCCCGGAGTGTTCAAAAGAGGCGACCGAAATAGAATTAAGAATTTTTATTTTATCATCCTTCTCAATGACTCAAGCAATATACTTAAAAATAAAATTAATATAGCGCAGGTTTGCAACTTCAACGAAAATTCTAATATTCTTCCTCTAGCAGAAAGAATATATTTTTTAATACTTGTTTAACTTTTACATTAAAATGTTGTCTGGATGCATTTAGCAATTACCATTTATATAGGTATTATATCTATTTTAATTTCTAAGTCTCAAAGACCAAGAAGCAATCCCGGGAAGCAATGTCAAAAAATATTTAATCCACAAACCGTTTTTTTCAGTGAATTGATGAGAGAACACCGGTATATACATGAAGGATGGGTTAGGCCGACTACCAGGTACCGAAAGGTAAGCATGTCTTTGGTTAAAAAGCTTTGAATGAATCCATTATTCCTACTTAAGGTCAGAAAGCATTAAATTTTGAAAGGGGGTGAAATAAAACAAGAGGCTCCCAGGAGCCTGAATCGCTCACCTGGTCTTGATGTCAACCCTATGAAGACTTTTGTATGGCTAAATGAGCTGAATGTATAAGCATGAAAAGGCTTTTCTCTATCTGCAATAATTTTCATTCTAAATAATCAAAATACACTATTATTCAACTTTTAAGGGGCTGTAACCCTTATAAGGGGTTATCAGACAACTTCAACCCTATGGAGACTTTTGTAGAGCTAAATGACCTGAACATTTAAGCAAGCAACAGCTTTTCTCTATCTGCAATAGTTTTCATTCTTTAAGCCAAAAACACTATTTTTGCCTTTAAGGGGCTGTAACCCCTATAATGGGTCATCTGACAACTTTGACCCCATGGAGACTTTTGTAGAGCTAAATGAGCTGAACATTTTAGCAAGCAACAGCTTTTCTCTATCTGCAATAGTTTTTATTCTATAAACCAAAAACACTATTTTTCGCCTTTAAGGGGCTGTAACCCCTATAAGGGGTCATCTGACAACTTTGACCCTATGGAGACTTTTGTAGAGTTAAATGAGCTGGTGGTGTAGTGGTTAACGCGTCGGGCTACTAACATCAAGGTTCGTGGTTCGATCCTCGTCCGGGGTGAAAATTTCATGAACCAATTTTCCGACTCTCTCTTGACACCATTTGCGAGGATGGTCTAAAGGAACGATGCTAGTCCTTCGGAAGGGACGAAAAAAGGTTGTCCCGTGTATGTGGAGAGCAATACCCCATGCACGTTAAAGACCCCTTTGTAGAGTTCGATAAGAGTAGGCTCAATGGGGGCCGCTGCAAAGGCCACACTCGCAAACTGCTAGCTGGAGAGGGATTTACATAAGCATTAAGCTTGTTTCCCAATCCAGGATAAATAAATATGTTTAAACTAAATGAGCTGAACATTTAAGCAAGCAACAGCTTTTCTCTATCTACAATAGTTTTCATTCTTTAGGCCAAAAACATGCAAAAACGCTATTTTTCACCATTAAAGGGCTGTAACCCCTATAAGAGATCATCTGACAACTTTGACCTTATGGAGACTTTTGTAGAGCTAAATGATCTGAACATTTAAGCAAGCAACAGCTTTTCTCTATTTGCAATAGTTTTCATTCTATAGGCCAAAAACACTATATTTCACCTTTAAGGGGCTGTAACCCCTATAAGGGGTCATCTGACAACTTCGACCCTATGAAGACTTTTGTAGAGCTAAATGAGCTGAACATTTAAGCAAGCAACAGCTTTTCTCTTTTTACAATAGTTTTCATTCTATAGGCCAAAAACATGCAAAAACGCTATTTTTCACCTTTAAGGGGCTGTAACCCCTATAAAGGATCATCTGACAACTTCGACCAAATGGAGACTTTTGTAGAACTTGATGCTGAAGCAGTAGACTGGCAGCAGATTTCATCTATCTCTTATACTTTTTGATTTACAAGCCAAAAACAGTAGTCTGACCCCCCTGGTCTATTTTTAGTAACGGTGGCCATGTTTTTTGACAGATCAAAAATTGAAACACAAGTTTGGTGCAGAACACCCTAAGGATCATTCATACCAAGTTTCATTAAATTCTGTTCAGTAGTTTCAGAGGAGAAGATTTTTGAAAAATTGTTAACAGACGACGACGACGACAGACGACGACAACAGACGACGACAGACGACGACGACGGACGCCAAGTGATGGTAATAGCTCAGGTGAGCTAAAAAAACTGGATGCAAAAAATAAGGAAATAATAATGCAGGACAGTGGCTTAGACTTTAAAAAAAGCAGGATGCTGTTTTTGGCTGTAATACTTCTAGGATATTTTAATATGTGGCTTCTATTTTCAAACATAACATTTCAAATCGGATATCAGATCTTCTCCTTTAACACTTTTGGTTATCTACTAACTGTCAAAAAATTTGAATTCAAATGTTGCTGATTGTAGGTCACTCTTTGAAAACAAAACTAACTGTGGTTAACTGACACTTACTATGGTACTTTGTATTTTTTATGAAGTCAGTTGTCTCTTTATTATATGATAAATATGTTCGTTTCTGTTCATATCATTCAACCTCCTCAGCTACAGTTATGATTATCACAAAAGCCAGCATTGAGGTCAACCCAACATTAATCAATTGTTCACTTATGCAATTGACAGACCCTCTTAAAATTCTTCATTCAAACTTTTCATATATTATATTATCTTTATCAAAAAGAAACCAGTAATAATTGTTATCATGAAACTTTATGATTATGCCAATCGGTAAAATTACATGGACAACTACATGTAAGAGCATATTTCATTCATTCAGCTTGCACAATTACACAAAATCAATCTTTCAATGTAATCACAAATAAATATACATAAAAAAATAAAAACAATCATCAAATAAACAGTTTAATTTTAATATACTACATGTAGTTACAGGTATACTAGTACATGTATATAAAAAGCTGCAGCCTTAAAACTATTTCACTGGTTCCTTGTCATTTGACTGAATACAGGGATCACTTTCTGATTTTCAAGACAGCAGTGCTTTTACTTTATTGTTTCAAGCCAAGGAAAACATTTTACTGAAAGCTGATATAGCCCTCAATTTAAGCAAAAAAAATAGGGCATGCAATGGGACATTAAATGATACCCCGCCACGGTATAATATCAAAAGTACATAAAATTTGATTTCAAAGTGGCAAAAAATCTCGAAAACTGTTTTTGGATCATGCTGGAAATTGAACTTGACCTGTTTTTTATGTACTCAATAGCTGTACAAAATATCATTTAAATCCCATGACGCGTTTTCAAGTTATTGGTCGGAAACTCAAAATTTCATGAAATTTGATTTTTCAAAGTTGCCTATCTCGAAAACTATTTTTTGGATCATGCTGGAAATCGAACTTGAACTGTATTTTATTGTACTAAACAGCTGTGCAAAATATCATTCAAATCTTTTGACACGTTTTCAAGTTATTGGTCAGAAACCTTCAGGGGACGGACAGACACCAAAAAAAACTGAGGGTATAACATAATACCCTGCCACTTCGTGTGGCGGGGTATAAAAATAATGTTCTTACTGCATTGGAGAGTCAGTTTAAACAGATTCTGTTTGTTTAAGAACCAGAGATTTAAATTGCTCAATTCTTTCCTACATGTCCAATATCAAGTGTGATTTGTAGCTCAATCACTATATATTGATTCAGACAAAAATTGTATAAATTTCCATTCTAGAATGAATAATTTCAAATAGGGATGAAATCAGACAGAAATTTGATTCTAAAACAGACAGGTCTGTAATCAAGGCAAATGTTATTGGTGCAAACAGCCAATTTTCTTGTATGCCTGGTTGAATAACTCAGACATGTTTGGGTGATGACTTACACTGTTCAATGGGTAATGTTGTCATTTCTGTAAATGTAATCCTAGGTGAATCTGAAAGTTTTGCAAGGTTTTTACAGTTTCGTTCTTGTAATTAAGTCATGTGTCAGGTTTTTTGGGGGGTATAATTCTGTTGGGTTATTTTCCAAAAGATGTGCTAAATATAGACCTTTTAAGTGCTGTGCAAATCTAGTTAACAATTTTGCGGCAAATTTCTTTGATATTTTTACATTTTTTCCTTTGATCTTTCAGTTTTTGGGGTAATTATCAAAACTTGACAGCCCTGTTAATATGGTCAAATGCCTTTCAAAAATTATCATTAACCCAACTTTTCACAGATAACAAAATTAAGTTCCTGTCTTTTGCAAAACCACCTATCCTGTTACTGACAATCAATGATGAAATGTCAAAATATTTAAGCTTGTATAACCAAAACAGGGAATTAAATGATTCTAGAATTATTATTAAATTGGAATTTGAATAAAAATGGCCAAAAACTAAAATTTACATGTACTGAATGATGTTTTAGTAAAATATCAGTTGAAATATTACTTCATTATATCCATATTTACACAAAATCTAGTTTATTTTCACTAGATTAGACCTACCTTGGTTCTTTTCTGTCGTTACCAATTTATAACCTTAGATGTATACTCTAACAGGTATGTTGATTCAGTCCGTGCACTGCACGAGGGTACGTTTAGTCCATGCAAGGCACAAAGGTATGTTGATTTAGTCCGTGCAAGGCACGAGGGTACGTTGATTTAGTCTGTGCAAGGCACGAGGGTACGTTGATTTAGTCCGTGCAAGGCACGAAGGTATGTTGATTTAATCCGTGCAAGGCACGAGGGTACGTTGATTTAGTCCGTGCAAGGCACGAGGGTACGTTGATTTAGTCCGTGCAAGGCACGAGGGTACGTTGATTTAGTCCGTGCAAGGCACGAAGGTATGTTGATTTAATCCGTGCAAGGCACGAGGGTACGTTGATTTAGTCCGTGCAAGGCACAAGGGTACGTTGATTTAGTCTGTGCAAGGCACGAGGGTATGTTGATTTAATCCGTGCAAGGCACGAGGGTATGTTGATTTAATCCGTGGACATTCTAGACTTTCGGCTGGCTATAGCAACGGGTGTGCTGCAGCAAGCAGGAACTGCGTACTCTTCTTGAGAGAAGAGCACCCGAGTTCACTTTCACTCATGTGGAAGTTCGCTATATCTGCGGAGGTTTGGATGTGTTGTGTGTTTGTCTTGGTTGTCTACTGGTTTTGTCTTCGTTTTGTTGGATTATTGAGACATGAATGCCCCTTTGGTACTCCTTGCTTTTACATATTATAGCCAAAATCTTGAATAAACTAGAACTTAACAAAAGACGTTTTAATATAGGTCAAAGTAACCCAATTCTTAACAAGCTACTTCATGCTACCCATCTACTGATGAGATATCAAAACCCTAATACATATAGTCTCGAGAGAAGGACCTTTCTTTTTCTAGCTAAACCATGAATTTCACCAAAGTGAAACGGGCGTGCAGACAGATAAACAAAAAATGGTAAAACTATATGGCAGATTGAGATACTTGGTCAGGCCATAAAAGTACTGCTACAATGTATTAATTTTTCGATAAGAGTTTTTGAAATTCGCCAGACCTGTCAGACCAATTGGCAAAAAAAAAAAACTGTGGAGGCCAGCAAGACATTTCAGTTTACTTTACATTTAAAGTAATGAATAAAGATGGTGTTCAAAACCAAAACTAATTAAAAAGTAATGAATAAAGATGGTGTTCAAAACCAAAACTAATTTCAAAAACTCTGTATATTATTGATGAACTCTTAGCACATACACTTTTCACATTTGCAAAAATATGTTTACAGGTGGATGGAAGATACATGTATAATGAAAAAGTGAAAACTACATGTATAAGGAGTAATGAATTATAATACATTCAATAAAAAGGTTAAAATATACTTTTCATTTAACAACTGTATCAAAAGAATACAAATCAAGCAAATTATTCTTGGTAATGTTGGTGAAAGCATTTTATTCTTTCATGAACAAAAAGGGGGAAAATACAATATATCAAACTCGCTCCATTAAAAACTAAACTTATGATAAAAGTTCACATTCACTTATAACATGTCAATTTCACAACACTACAAAGAAAAAAACTTTGTAAAAAACAACACCTTAATTGTTTACAACGACAGTGAAATAATAGTCTTGATAAGCTTTAATTTTCTGGCTAAGTGAACTCGGGTGCTCTTCTCTCAAGAAGAGTACGCAGTTCCTGCTTGCTGCAGCACACCCGTTGCTATAGTCAGCCGAAAGTCTAGAATGTCCACGTATTAAATCAACATACCCTCGTGCCTTGCACGGACTAAATCAACGTACTCTCGTGCCTTGCACGGACTAAATCAACGTACCCTCGTGCCTTGCACGGACTAAATCAACGTACCCTCGTGCCTTGCACGGATTAAATCAACGTACCTTCGTGCCTTGCACGGACTAAATCAACGTACCCTCGTGCCTTGCACGGACTAAATCAACGTACCCTCGTGCCTTGCACGGACTAAATCAACATACCTTCGTGCCTTGCATGGACTAAACGTACCCTTTTGCAGTGCACAGATTAAATCAACATACCTTTGTGCCTTGCACAGACTAAACGTACCCTCGTGCAGTGCACGGACTGAATCAACATACCTGTTAGAGTATACATCTAAGGTTATAAATTGGTAACGACAGAAAAGAACCAAGGTAGGTCTAATCTAGTGAAAATAAACTAGATTTTGTGTAAATATGGATATAATGAAGTAATATTTCAACTGATATTTTACTAAAACATCATTCAGTACATGTAAATTTTAGTTTTTGGCCATTTTTATTCAAATTCCAATTTAATAATAATTCTAGAATCATTTAATTCCCTGTTCCAATTATTATCTTATTCTGTCAGTGCCTGTGGAAGTTAAAACATTTAGATTTTAAACAAAGGCAAGATATTTTAAGCATTTTAAATTTGATACAAAGTAACAAAGGAAACAATTTGGGAAGCAGGCTAATTTCATCCGGATGTTATCTAAGAAAGAATAAGGACAGAAAAGAGTATAAATCTTGAAAATATGTCAAAACAGACATTCTGATAATACAGTAAACAAGTACAAAATGTATGTATAAAAGAACATTCAAACAAGAAGTTGACAGGATTGTACATATAGCAAGTCATTCTATAGAAAGGAATAAGCTAATTTATAGGATAAATTAAGGGATTCAAAGATTTATGCAGATACTGTTATTAATTCTGGACAATTAAAAAAATCGAAAAAATCCAGAATCTTTTTCTTTAAAGACTAAGTTAGCTTTTATACCCCATTCACATTTCGATATTCTCTTTCGAGTTGTTATAATTTTCAAAATTTATAGTTTCACGAGTTCTTACAATATTTTCTTCCAACCTTTTACAAGCTATCCTCGCCCAGTCATGATAAAAATTTTAATACTGAAGCATTAACGAGCATGTTATGGTGTATTTACGATGTCTTTATGTGTGAAATGGGATGTAGTAAAGGAAATCGAAACTAACTCGCAAAAGACTCATAAAAGGGATCCTTTGCAAGGTCTTTCCAAGTTAGTTAAGAGTTAATGCGAGTCATTTACGATCACCACGAGTTCTTTACCAGCGATATGCGATGTGTTAACGAGTTAAATTATGACATTGTATTTTTTGTATCCTTGTAAAACTTACACGATTTCAGACGAGTTCACATGAGTTGTCAAGACCTCTTTACTAGTAACTGAGAGCTAATTGCTAGTAGATTGTTAGTCTTTGTGATCAAAAACGAGTTGAAAACTCGTTCAAATACGAGTTGAAAACTCGTAAGAACATTTATGGAAATCCCGTATATGTGAAGGGGATATAGTCCTTCTTTAGAAAGTATTTTCTGGACTTGCAGCCCTGAGCAATTTTTTACTTATTCACTACAGGTTTACGACTTCCAGGTTGGCCTCGCCATTGAAAATCTGTTGAAATTAACTTAATTTGTCAAAACATGTTAAAACATTTTAAAATCTTTCTGCAACAGTCTTAAACTACAAAAACATACGTTAACATCCAAGACTTTACTCCAAACCAGTTTATTTGAATCGGGAAGGGGAAATTACGCCAAAAACAGATAGGGATAAAATGATGTTTTCCTTAGCTCAACATTGCTCACACAAGGTGGCCGACCCAGAAAGGGAAACTACTCTTGCAAAAATTAAACTAAAAGATTCAGAATTGGAATTCTGAATGATTTTTTCAAAAGGGCTATTAAGGGGTCTACAGATCTTCAATGTAGACAACAGTCACATCACACAAAATACAGGTGATGGAGGAAAACTAAACATAATGAAACAATTAACACCATGTCAAATCATGATATATCATGATGTGACTATTGAGTTGGCAACTTGTTTTTGTGACTTTTTCCAGAAAAAAAAAATAGGAAGACAAAATAGAAGATGTAAATCCAAATGTCAAAAGGAGTAGAATTCTGTCACTATACACAACTTGATATACAACAATAGTTTTTTAGGGCAGTAAGGACCATTAGAAAGTAAAAGTAAGAGCAGAAATGAATAAACTTATTGCAGAAGTGGGTAAGATGATATGTTTTTGAAATGATAAAAAATGTTTATGTGCTATGATGTCTGATACACTAAAAAACATCTAAGATGAGAAAAGGGGACTTATGTACAACTGATCATTTTTAATATTTTGATATTACATTTATTTCTATACTCACTTAACAAGGTTTTTTTTCAGAAGTACATGTATTTTTGTGTGTTGTTGAGTATCATCTTTTCTTTTTATTTCAAGTATATAAATACCCTCACATTTAACAGGAACGTATACATTCCTGCTTTTAACCTTCTATATATATATACATGTATTAAAAAGTGTGTGATCACAATCCGCACGTTGGGATAATACTACATATACATGTATACAATTTATATGCTACATGTATATGGGGATGGGATTAACTGTGCATGTGTGTACATCCTTGTTTACTTCATTCAATTTTGTGGAAGTAATATAATATTAATATTCTTGGAATCATGTCAGAGTAAAATTTTTTTGACAGGCCTGATCTACATGAACCCAGGATTAAAAGAAACATCACTATAGTGACTATACAATCTTTAAATAATCTTTTGACAAAATAGAAAGGGGAGTAATTCAAAAATCAAAATACAACTGCATAACATCATCTATGGTTTTTATTTCACATGTCTATACATAGATACATTATGTATCAAATAACAAAAACTTTTTTATTTGTGGTTTGCTGTTTTGTGTGTTTCTTAGTGTTTTGCTGTACATTTTATTTAAAATCCTTATAATGTTATGACTTTGTCCAATAAAGTAAAATGTATATGAGTGGTTAGCAAGTTATATAATTGTCTGTTTTTTTGTTGTTTCCTGTTTTCTTTCATAGTTATTCTTATTAAATTGTCCCAATTAGAAGTACCAGAAAACAGGTTTGTTATGTTGATTGATTTTGATGTGAATACTACAAATTATTTCATTTAAATCTATTTATATATATAAAAAAGTAGCTAGATCAGCATAGCTCTTTTGACATGCCATTACATATGTATTATACAAAAACATGTACAAGTCATTTTAGAATTAAAAAACTCAAAAATACTGGGGTGGATTTTTTGCCATGATTAGCATGATTAGATTTAATCATTGGTATAGATAGGGAAAACAATGGAAGATTGTGTGGGCTCTTGTTTTAGGGTCATACTATTGAGGTTTGAAATATTTTGTCTTTTGGCATAATGTTGTTGGGCAAATTGCCTACATGTATTATCATGAGCAAGTCAGTGTTTATTTCCTCTTTAATACAGACAAATGTACAACATGTACATGTACCATGTTTACACTGTACACTACTACTTACTTCTTTTTTGTGATGATGCTTGAAGGATAGCAGTTACTATGTCAAAGTGATGTTGAAGTTTAGCAAGTCTACGTTCTCTTCTTTTCAGTTGTCTAACAAGTCTTGCTGACATACACCCATTTCTATACTGCAATTCTGAAATCATCTTTCTGATTTGGTCTGTACCTGAATTAAAAAAAAAATACAGTTACATGTACATTGTAGATGATTAAAAATCCATCATGACCCTTTATAATTTTGCTGTATACATGTACATGTAGTCATGGTGTCAGTCAAACCACGTCTATATACATGTACATTTGTATTTTTATTACATATTAATCTAAAAACTCATGAAAAAGCAAGAACTAAAATCATGTACATGTAATACAAGTATACATGATCATGATGTTTATAGCTCTATACATGTACATATTAAAAACGAAAGAATATGGAATATGTGCCAAAAAGACACGATCCACATATTGAAATGATTTTAATAAATGTAAAGAAGCAAAATTTCACTGCATGTGAAGCGCCTTACTGGATTAACCTTCATCAGACACGCTAGGAGTAGAAAACTTGGAAAACCGGTAGAATATTAAATTTGATAAAAAAAAAATTTGCCAAAAAATATTACAACAATGACCAACCAGATAAATTTATCAATTTTTAAAGAAACAGCCAAACGTTGTCAAATTTAGGAAATATGTAAACTGTCTTTCCAACACATATTCCAGTACTCGAAAATATATAAGAGCATACAACTGAAGCACGGGGAAGCTTTCTACGACCTCCACACTAAAGCCAAACTCTGAAATAATATTAAAAACGAAAGAATATATGTAGTTATGTAGTTATCATTTTCATCCAATTAAAACAATATACATTGTACCATGTACAAATGTATATCTGTATATGTATTCGTTTCAATGAAATTTTGAAGGTAAATTTATAAAATTTGTTTTACCAGTTTTTTGTTCAGATGTTCTTGTCTATACATGTACTGTATACACAAACAAGATAAAACGGTGGAAGCCCCTCAGCTTCACAAATTAAATGTTTACATTGTACATGTACGTCAAATATCTTACTTTGAGATTCTAATGATGAATGATTTAATTTCCCAGAGTGCTTGTCCTCTATTTCCAAGTGAATTGAACTTTTTCTCCATGGAAACACATCTGAAGTGCTAGAACATTCAGTAAAAGTATCACTTTCAAAACTATCATGTCTCGCATCATGCCATCGGTCATATATTTCAAACAATAAATCGTCAACTATAGATGTTCCTTGTTCTCTGATATCAATGTATGAATCTTCCATGCAATCAGATGTAAAACTTTCCATCCTCTGATGTGAAGAACCATAGGCATAGTTCTCTCTTGCCTCAATTGTGCTGAACACATGTGTGGACAACTCATTCTCGCTGTCAGACATTGCTACCTTTACATTCAGCTAGTATGATAAAATAACTTTACAACTTCATCAAATCAAAATAACATGCTCAATAACAGTTGTTTACAAATTATGAATATTTCAAAACTTTCTTGAGCTACAGCCTACATTTGCATGTTTGCACATTTTCGATTTTTCTAACTTGACCTCACATAATTGTTTGTTTTTCTATTTGTTTTATTGCAATATATCAATAAAGGGTTTGTTTAAACATAATTTAAGGTACTAAATTTCATTGAAGCAGTTGACGTGTCTGTTATCTGATAGACGTAACATCTGGCTGAAAGTTTGTTTACAAAGTATAATAAATACAGAAATGTTCCAAATGTTTTTCGGATTGTCTCTTGAGTTTTCATAGTCAGAATCAGAATCAGAATCAGAAATTTTATTGGAATAAAATCCAGACAATTGGATTGTTACCACAACTTATATACAAGTACATACATAAAAACAGCACAATAATATGACAATGTTAAATTGGTGATACATAAAAATATAAGAAGGTTCCCATATAGATTATAGTTAGTCTCGATCACCCAGACGCTTATCAATAGATGATAAGAGTCTGGAACAGTCCCATTACCTATTTTGTTATGTGTACGTTCGGAGTACTTTCAGGCTTTATCATAGTGTTTGACGAAAATCACTCAACCGTATGTTCAGAATTCCGTGCCTATGGTTCAGTGAATTTATGCAAATGCAACAGCGAGATAACTTCTCGAATTGATGTGAGTTGTTCTCTTATAACATAGCATTTCTTATTTTATAATAAGACATCATATTTTACATTTTTGAACACAAGTTGGTTTTGTTAACAATAAAAAAAATCGTTTTATCGTTAAATTGTACTCACGGGCGTCTACCTGGTTTTGGAAATTGTTTATGTTTATTGAAGTTAAAAATTGGGACATTCTTGATTACAGAACCATACACGTTTGACCATTCCGATTCTCGATTTTGCAGAACCAGTTGTCAAAAACCACGGAAGACCAATGAAACGTTGAGTTTTTAAAGTTGGTTCATTTCAGATTGAAATAAATCTTGCATGCTAAACACGTCATATACACACGTGGTAAAGGTTAAAAGGTATAACGATCGCCACCTAGTGGTTACGAGAAATCAATAGGTGTTTTCCCAGACTCACTACCTTGGTAGTATGAGTTTGGGTTCGAGACTAGATTATAGTCTGACCATTTAAATATCCGCTTTCATAGTAGAAAAAATACTAAATTGTTCAGTTTACACCAGAAAAGGCTTGAAATAACCGAACCGGGCTTTCTTATTTTTAACTAAAAAGATAATATGTATAGATATAGGTGCTTTATTTTTGAATTATCGTTTTCAGACTAAAATCATACCTTTTGAGTGTTCTTAGTAGAAAAATACTAAATTATTACGTTTACACCAGGAAAAGTTTGAAATAACCGGGTTCTCTTATATAAACTAAATAAATGTATATTTGTTTGTTTATTATTGAATTATCGTTAACTAATGTGTTATAAATTGAATATTATTAAAAAAATGTGGCAATATTTCGAAATCACAAGATTTCTTTATCAGCCCATTAATTGGAATTTTCTTAGTCAGAATACGTCTTTTAAAACAAACTTTCTCAAATTTTCTGAAACTTTAAAAATGCTGAACCATATGAAAAAAAAATCATATTAATTTTATAAAAGAAATTTAAGGTGTATATTGCAAAGCTACCCAATGATGCATGTCGAGCTGAATTAAGTCGACTTCCCATAAAAAGTAAAATTCTGTACTCAAGTATCAAATATTTAGTACATATTTTAGACTCAGACCACTCTCTAGTAAAAATGTTTTTGAAAATTCAGTCAATGTTTATCAAACTGAAATCAATACTAAATAATTTAGGATTTTCCTTTATAAACGATATAAATTCACTTAAACTTTACTTATAAATCAAATAAGAATTAGGTTAAATGATCAAAATCTTCAAAATCAAAACTCAATTTTCAACACATCTTCAAAATTAGATTCTTTTAAAGAAAAATCTTTAAAAAAAAGGATGCAGACCTCATTATTTAGATATCTTTTTAAAAAGTCAAGGATAGGGCTTCTCTTTGCAAAATACGTGTCAGCGCTCATAACTTAATGATTGAGAAGGAAAGATACCTAAAACTAAAAATGATAGAAAGAAAATGTACATTTTGCGATGCAGAAGAAGTTGAAAATGAAGAACACTTCCTTTTGCATTGCAGACACTACAGACAGTTAAGAGATACCTTTTTCAATAAAATTAAAAGTTATATCCCAATTATAAAATTTATATTATATTTGTATGTTTCATTTATTACTTTGTGCCTTAACCATGTACTGATCTATGAGTTTGTGCTAATAAATATTTGATTTGATTTGATTTAAAACAAACCATATGAGCACGTGTGTGTTGTAGTGCTACATTCCAACTGAGATAATTAAACTAAAGTTTTATTTTTAATTTTCTCAGATATCAATAGGAGCCATGAAAATATTTTAGTGTTAGAAAAACAATTAAGTAAAAACTCTGTTAAACTGAGTTTAACTTATATTGAACATGATGAAATATTCAAAATACTACGGTTGACTTGCTTTTTGGAGATCCTTTGGTCTTTTTCATTTAGACTATCCGGACCATAGGGTTCGGAGCTGATACATCCAAAACTTTTCTCGGTTGCGTCTTGAGAATGTATCCCATTTCTGATTTCTTCTATGATCTGGAATTTCACAACATCAAAAGAGTGTCCACTAGAAGCAAGATGCTTTGTTAGTGGACAGTCTTTTCTCGTTGTGAAATATGATCGGTGAATGTTAATCATAAATTGTAGGAATCCCCTGTTTCCCCTACGTATTGGGTGGAACAAGTGGTACAGGTGATGACATAGATACAATTTTCTGTTTTGCAGTTTGGGTCATTGAAGATGTTGTATCTCCGCGCTTGGTGACAGTGCTAATGAAGGAATTGTCAGTAATTGCAGCATTGGATTTGCAACATTTGCAATTACTTCTGCCACATGGTTTAAAACAGCCTTATTCTTTTAGATACACAAATGCAACATTATGAATTAAACATAGAACACGCAGTCTGATAAACTACGCATACAAGACAAATATATCACGCAGACAGCACATTTAATACAATTAAAACATAAATAAGCAACACACCGGCAAAGCATATATAATCATGCAAAGCTAAACATGCTCATCTACATATAAGAAATAAAAAGAAGAAGCAATGGAGAGGCTAAGAATTTTGAGGCTAAAATATGCAATAAAACAACAATTGTGCACTGCAATAAGGAAGAATAGTACTGGTTATTCTGTCTCCAGGATTGATCATACATGATCATGTATTGATAATAATTAGGGTCCTGAACAGGTCCTCGGAACAGGTATAAGCCTGTCTGATCTCGGAGATTACTTGGGGGACTGTTCTAGATCTTTGATGGGTCCTGCTGCATGAATACCTGAAAAATGGAAGTGGAATTTACTCTAGACATATCAGCTGTATTTTTTTCATTACTATAAGATCTTTCAAGAAAAGAGGACTTTTATAACTCAAAATTTTAAAGATTCAATTGCTATTATTCTAAGGCGTCTAGTTTTTAAAGATTGAAGTTTTGATCTTGCAAATAATTCTTCATAGCTAGAACTTTTGTCCTCGTAAATAAACCCTTTTCAAATTTCTTAGTATTGTCCTCTGAACAGAAATGCCATGTTAATTTGACTGAAAAAAAAACCCAAAAAATAAAGTATATCAGTAGATAAATACTGAAGATAATACTTCAATATTATATTTCTTATTTTTCTGCTTTTCCCTTTTCTGTTGCTCTTTTCTTTCTTTATTCTCCTTTTTTGCATGTTTGAGTTTTGGTACTGGTACCGGGACGGTTAGTCTTTGTTTTAGACAAAAACCCGTTGTTTGCGATAGCAACAAAATGGAGGAAACCGAAAGACTAGGTCGATACTTTTCTGTTTTAATTTTTATATTACATGGTAGAACTTCGTATATATACAAAACAATTGAAATCAAAATTCAAGGCAAACATTCCCAATATGCATTTTACATAACATTGAATAACACAGTCGTGTCAAAAAGAGGGCAAGAGTTGAAAAAAGAAGAAAAACCAACACTCTCAGCTTTTTAAAACGAAATCTCAATACCAGTTCTACTAAAGTTAAGGAGCAGGCATATAAATCACTCGTCCGTCCATCTCTAGAGTACACTTGCTCTGTGTGGGATCCATATACAATGGAAAATATAAACAAAATTGAAATGATCCAAAGACGTGCAGCTAGGTTTGTAACCAACAGATACAACAACACCTCTAGCGTATCAAACATGCTAAACCACTTGAACTGGAGGAGCCTTGCACATAGAAGATGCGATGCACGACTTATACTCCTCTATAAAATACAATACAACTTAGTAGCCATCAACAAAACTGACAGACTCATACCACCTCTCAGACAGTCTAGAAACATGCACTCCTTAACCTTCCAAATCCCTCAATGCAGACTTCAAGTAAATATCCTTTTTCCCAAGAACCATAAAACTTTGGAATAGCATCCCTGCAAACATCTTAATGAATGATTCTGTCGAATCATTCAAATCCACAATAACTCAATACAACTACAGCCATTAAATACAGTCTTTATGTAAATAGTTTTAACCTATATAGCTAAAGAATTTTTTCAAAAAAATGTCAAAAAAAATTAAAATAAAATAATAATGATAAAAAAAAAAAAAAAAAAATAATGAGTAAAAATAAAAAATAGTCAGTTATTTTTATTTCACTATCACCTGTCTACTTAGAAGTTTTTGTTTCTTTCACATACCCGTAAATCACTTTTTTAAAATTGTTTATATATATGCATCCACAGAGAAATGGCAGTTTCTTCATCCTGTTGAAGTTGGCCATCAGACAGTAGAAGTAGAAGTAGAAATGGGGGTAGCATAAATTATACGATATTGAGATGTGGAATAAGTGTACGCGACACAACAAACATAAACAAACAGCAATTCAAAAAATCACAACGGAAAACAGCAAGCAGTCTTCAACATGACCATAGGTCACTGCTTACCGTCTTGCATTGGCCCAAGACTTATAATACAATACAAAAGTATCAAAACCAATCCCTAAATCATCAACGAAAGACTCAATTCTTGACATAAAACAGTTAACATAGAATGACAAGGACAAACAAAGGCTTTGGCAAAGTTTCCTGGCTTAGGACAGGCACATATAAAATGTGGCGGGGTTAAACTAGTTTTTTGGATCCAACCTTCCCCCTATTGATAAACTTGCACAAAGCAACATATAAAAAACACACTGTAAAACTCAATCGACAAAAGTTCAATTCAACAAGAGAGAACCTAAGACAAAATACTGTACGAAAATAACAAGACAAGGAGGAACTCTCTTGAGAACACTCGAAGTTACTGACAACTAGCTAAGAAACATTTATCGATTGATGTAAAAGAATCAAATACATCAGTTCTAAATCCGACACCCCACGTCAAAACAATGAATGATTAAGAGTTGTATCACCATACAGAACCGACATACTTGATCGCTGTGGTGCTTATAAATAATACAGTGGATAAAAAGTGAAAAATTTAACGTTTTAAAGTTACTATCAAGCTATCAATATTTCTGCCAAAACATACCAAATGCAAAGATTTTACTAAAACATTGAATTCGTATCCTTTTTTCAAAAGGTTTTTAAGCCAGTTTTTTATTTCCATAAGATATTCCTTTAACAATCAGAAATCTACGTGTACAATCAAATTTTTCGATGAGATGTCCATATTTATGTGCAAATTTTGTAAAAGATTTGACTAATTTGTGGTAACGGTAACCTTGTTTTAGCAATTTTTCTGTAATAAAACGGTTTTTATCATTAAAATCAGACACATCACTGCAAATGCGAGCATACCTGACTAATTGTGAAATGTATACCCCGTAAGCTGGAGCTAATGGTACGTCTCCTTCAAGAAACGGAAAATTAACTATTGGGAATGAAAAGTCATCCCGTTTATCATATACTTTAGTGTGTAATCTACCATTGATAATGCTTAAGTCCAAATCTAGAAATGGACATCTACTGTCGGTTGAGTTTGCTTTATTTAGGGTTAATTCTTTAGGATATATATCATTTATAAAATTTGAGAATGTGGGGTTGTTTAGAGCAAGTATGTCATCTAAGTACCTATATGTATTGTTAAAAGTTTCGATAAGGTGGTTTTTGTTTGGGTCTTTCTGTAGCTTGGCCATAAACTGTGATTCGTAACAATATAAAAACAGATCAGCTATGAGGGGTAGCATAAAGCCATAATGCACGTATAAATTTATGAAGTTTTGAAGAGTAATCATTAAACATAATATTGAATAAAAGAAGCAGAATCATGTTATATGTTATTGGATTTTAGCATTTTGTAGGGTAGACGAAAAAGTTTGCCCCATTATGATAAGTTATGTAGTCTGTAGTCTGTACGTGTCATAAATTTAGGACACTGGATTTACACTCCTGTAATTGTAGATTATCGATTGATGCACATGTTTAATTAAAACTCTAGGTATATTTCACATATGTACTTTGATAAGTTATTAGGTAACAGGTGAGGTTGAGCACAACACCCCAGCCCCAGGCCACACAGCTTTATTTCCGGGACTAGACTTGGAGACAAGAAGACTACTGTCTCTTTCAAATAAGATATTTTTATATACATCTTTTGGAAAGGTTACTCGATTTATAAATTTAATTTTGGTTTCAGAGTCTTGGTGAAAGCACACAGAAGAAGCAGGAAAAAAAGACAAGATGCCACCAAGGGGAAGAGGTGGTGACATAGTGCTGGAAAATGATGTTAGTTTCCCACTTCACCGTCTGTTTGATGACAAAAATCTTGATCATGTTCCATCAAAGAATCGCTTGGATGGATTTGAAAAACGTGATCTTGCACATGTTAAGCACTACAAAGCTGCAGTCAAAATCTTTGGTGGACCCCTCAGCCGAAAAAGAGTCATCCAAGCTCCTCCAATGGAAACACCTATGAAACATAGATTAGGAGTTTATTTAGATAGAAAAGAACCACCAGCATCAATTCAATTATGTTCTGAACTAAAACCAAAAGAATTTATCATCGATGATGATGCAGATGCTATTGCTGCTGGGAAAAAGGCTGTAGAAGAGGAAGATTCCTATAAAAAATGGATTGCTGATCGTCAAAAATTCAGAAATGACCTTGACAATATGGGACTAAATACTGATTGGCTTAGAAGAAAAGAGAATAAAACAGAATTAGAAAAACGAGTTTATAGGAGAATGATAGATGAAGCTCGACCAAAACCAAAAATTCCAGATCCTGTTATTGAAAAAGTCACAGAAGCTATGATCTCTGTTGTACCCTCAGTCAAAATTCCTTCACCTCTAGGGATAAGGATATTAGAACAACATTTAAGGAAAAATCAAATACGTCTTCTTGATCTGTTCGTTATGGTTGACAAAGACAAAAATTGGAAGCTATCAAGAGATGAATTTAGAAAAGCTATAAGAGAGGTGGATATTCAATAACAAAAACATGATAGATTTAATATCCATTATTTGAAAAAAAATAGCTAAACAAAAAAATTGCAATCAATACATTTTTGGCCATGCATGGTCTAAACAAAACAAACCTGTAAGTTTGTTTTGTTTAAGATGAACTAGAATGTAGAAATATAAAAATGTAAGCACATGAGCTTAGACATATTGTTGTGGCAGATTTTACAAACTCTTTAAAAAAGATATTTTCTTCAACTTTTTCTTTCCTCATTTACTTGAAAAGTAAGTTTTTACATGTAAAAGTACATTTGTATTTTATGCAGTCTTCCTTTGCCATAATAATCGATTGTCTTCTTGAATTTCTATAGGCAGTGATTTTTCTAGCGCTCGTCTCTTTCGTGCTATAATAATAGCTATTAAGGTAAGGTCTACTATTTTTATATTTTTAATGTTTTTCAGTCCCAGGTGACAATGTCCGAGTCCTTATTAGAAGATATGATTCTCTCCCTGGACAGTAACTTTGATAACTTGTTGGACTACAAGGAATTAGCTGAGGGACTTAGACAATGGAGACGTGAAAGACGAGAAAACAAAAGGAAATCATTGTCTAGAGAAGCTTCAGACTTGTCTCAAAAATCTAATACAGGTTTGATAGTTTAAGAATAATTTTGTTAAAATTTTTGAGAATAAATTGATGTATAAAGACAGTTCTATATGTCAACATGATGTCAGATGAGATCTTGATAACTGTTAAAAATATCTGTTTATTTTAATATATGCTTTGTAATATTAAGACATCAGACTTTTGTAGAGCATTTTACACATTGAAATAAATGAATTCTTGCTGTACTAGCTTGCTCCATAATGATATAGAGTGATGATACATGTATATCAAAATGTCAACTTCAATAAGTCAATATTCACCCCCCCCCCCCAAAAAAATAAAAAAAATAATAAATGGTAACAAAACAAAACAATTACAAATTTTAAGAAAAAAAAAATATTCATTCATTCATAAATGAAAAGATCCGTTGTTGAACTAGTTGAAATTTTAATTTTTGCAAATTTGTTCAGAAGAATGCAATATTATAAAGTGATTTTTCAAATATTTTAGGCACATCTAAATCCTTTGAAGAAATGTACAATGAACCAGATTATCTTGAATTAATGAAGGAAGGTAAAATGACTTCTGCTCTCAGCAAACAACAGCAACCCGATTATGATGAAGAAATCTATGATCCAGAAATGGCCCAGAAGAAGGAATCTCCAAAGTCAGGCAAAGGGTCAAGACAAGGATCGCCTAAAAGATCAGTTTCTGCCAGTAGTAAAATCTCTGCAAAGTCTTCTGGGAAGTCTGTTGTTATAGATAGGGAACCCTCGGAGGAAAATATCATAATCCCAGACCAAGGTGAAGGTGATGTCAAGGACAGTCCTGAGTCAGAGGTCAGAGTTCGTGTAGGGTCGGCCAAGAGAAGTAGTAGTGAATGTAGTAGGACCTCAACACCTCAGTATCTGAGTGTACCTGAGAATGACACCAAGCCGGATAGAATCATTTTATCTTCTGAAGAAGCTATGGTAGACTTGAGGAAAAGAGATAGAGAAGCATTGAAAAATGCTACAAGGATTGGTGTAAGTTATAAATGTTAAAGCAATCAAATGAATTAATGGGACTCATATATTTGGGGTGACTTACAACCCAAAATATAAGTCCCAATAATTCATTTGATTGCTTTGTATTGTTGCAACAAAAGTAGATGTGACATAATGACTCAAGCTTTTACCATTTGAGTTGCATGCTGTTCTCATAAACTGAGATAGCAATTTTGAATTTAGCTTGATCTTAAGGAAATTTGGGCACATATTTACAACACAACTTACTAACAACTTTTATTTCAAGTATGGTATAAATAAAATGTTTATCCATTTTTTTTCCATCATTGTCATGTAAGAATATATTTAGATTTCTCAAAAAGTGTGTTAAATACTTATTAAAGGAATGTGAAATAAATATGGTGGTCACTGTTCAAAATTTTGAATTGTTTTGAGTTCATATTTTTTGTCTGATCATTTCTATAAATTGTCTCCCCTTATAAGTACATAAAATACAAAAAATCATGATACTATAAATGCTATATAAAATGTATGTTATATTTTGCCAATATTGTTCTGTTAAAAGTTGAAATTTTTAATAAACATTACTGTCCCTGGCTTTTATGTACATGTAAAGTAATCAATGCACACTCAAAAAGCTTCCAATCTTTTTATTTTATTTCAGTCTCCAAAGGTGAAGTTATCTGCCCCTGGTGTCATAAAAGTAGGCCATAAAGCTATAGATGACCACTCCATGCAGTCGACATTGAAAGGAGAAACAGCTGAAATGATCAATAAATTCCGAGAATTAAAACTAAGAGAATATTGTGAAATAACTAAGCTATGTAAACTGAATGGAATTGTTTTAAATGAGAAACTTCTTGAAAGAGGTATGCAAAATAAGGAACAGTGCAAGACTAGACCTTTTATATGTACATATGTATATATGACAAAATTAGTCTCAGATTAGATCATTTGGAATGAAAGTCCAACTACTAACACAGTAACAATAGTGCACTTATTATAAAAGGGGGGTTTGACAGGCAGGGATTTTCTATGCCCCCCCCCCCACTTACAGCTTAGCTTCTTACCTCCTCCTCTTTTTTTGTCTTATATATATTCCCCGATTTTTGTCTCGCCTGCGACGAATAGTCGCGGAAGGCGAGACATAGGTATTACTTTCCGGCGGGGACTGCGGCGGCGGCGGCGGCGTCGTCGTAAACTCTTTTGTAAGACTTTTGTGGACAATGAATTGCTTGAAAAGTATAATAGCTAGGCATCTGATATTTGGTATACAGACAGTTCAGGTTATGGTCTACGCAACTGTCACCATGCCATGTGACCCAGACCCCATTTTCACGCTCCAGTGACTCTGTGAACTTACATGTAGGTCTTTTTTCAGGCCGTAAATTTTTTTTGTAAGACTTTTGTGGATGATGAATTGCTGGAAAAGTATATTAGCTAGGCATCTGATATTTGGTATACAGACAGTTAAGGTTATGATCTACGCAACTGTCACCATGCCATGTGACCCTGACCCCATTTTCACGCTCCAGTGACTCTGTGAACTTAGGTCTTTTTTCAGGCCGTAAATTTTTTTTGTAAGACTTTTGTGGACGATGAATTGCTGGAAAAGTATATTAGCTAGGCATCTGATATTTGGTATACAGACAGTTAAGGTTATGATCTACGCAACTGTCACCATGCCATGTGACCCTGACCCCATTTTCACGCTCCAGTGACTATGTGAACTTAGGTCATTTTTCAGGCCGTAAACTTTTTTGTAAGACTTTTGTGGACGATGAATTGCTGGAAAAGTATATTAGCTAGGCATCTGATGTTAGGTATACAGACAGTTTAGGTTATGGTCTACGCAACTGTTACCATGCCATGTGACCATGGCCCCATTTTCACGCTTTAGTGACTGTGAACTTAGGTCTTTTTTCAGGCCAAAAAACTTTTTTGTAAGACTTTTGTGGACGATGAATTGCTGGAAAGTTATAATAGCTAGGCATCTGATATTGGGTAAACAGACAGTTGCGGTTATGGACAACGCAACTGTCACCATGCCATGTGACCATGACCTCATTTTTACGCTCCAATGACTCTGTGAACTTTTTTTCAGACAGAAAACTTTTTGTAATACTTGTGTGGACAATGGATTGCTTGAATAGTATAATAACTAGGCATCTGTTTTTAGGTATACAGACACTTTTTGTGTTTTAATATATCAAGAAATGAAAGCTTAGGTAGTTGATTTTAGTGATGGTGCCGGCAGGCGAGACATACTTTTAGTGGCCACACTTGTTTTTTTTATAAAATGGAAATTTGGCAGTGGGTTGGGATGAAAGCACAATTAAAGGATAATCATTTTAAAAAAAAGGAAAATGATGAGCTGTCTCGATGATCACTTTGGTGTTATTAGGGCCCCGCATCGAAGATGCGGACTTCGATGCGGACGCCCTATAGTTTTCACTTTGTCCGTCTGTCCGTCCGTCCGTCTGTCCGTCCGTCAACAATTCTTGTGAACACTAAAACTCAAAAACTATTAACACCACAGTTCTGAAATTTTGTACAGCTACTAAGTAGCATGTCATAATTTGCATATTAAAATTTCATGCAAAAATGTGAAATATTTTGGGGAAAAAACTTCATTTTTGATAAAAAATCACAGATTTTGAGAATTGGACTTTGTGAACACTAAAACTCAAAAACTATTATCAATACAGTTCTGAAACTGTACAGCTGCTAAGTAGCATGTCATGATATGCATATTGAATTTTCGTGCAAATCTGTGAAATATTTTTGGAAAAAACTTCATTTTTTATCGAAAATCACAGATTTTGAGAATTGGACTTTGTGAACACTAAAACTCAAAAACTGTTAACAATACAGTTCTGAAATTTTGTACAGCTGCTAAGTAGCATGTCATGATTTGCATATTAAATTTTCGTGGAAATCTGTGAAATATTTTTGAAAAAAACTTCATTTTTTATCGAAAATCACATATTTTGAGAATTGGAATTTTTTAACAATAAAACTCAAAGGCTATTAAAAGTGCAACTCTGAAGTTTCATATACATTCCATGGAACATGCCTAAGTGGTTATTATCAAAGTTGTATGATTTTGAAAACACTTAGGTTTTTTGCCACAGGACCCTTTCTGACTTTGTCAGTATTCTAGTTTAAAAAATGATTGGCCATATATATTGCAAAATCTTTCACTGTTTTTCTTTCCTTAATGGAATGGTTTTTTTTCCCACCCTTTAAATTAAACAACCTTCTCATTTCCTCATTTTAAATGCAAAACCACCTATCAGTTAATCATTGTCTTTTTAAATGTATCTAAAAAAGCAAGAAACTTTTGCTACCATATATTGTTTTGGAAACCTATAAACTCAAAGTATATATTAAACTTAAGTTTCTTTACAATATGAATGAATTATGTGTTTTACAATAAGTTTGTCTTTGGTATTAATTCCAGAACTTTAAATTTGAGGTTTATTGACCAAAAAAGTTGGTTATTCCTGTCTAATCTTAAAAGTACAAAATTTTCTTTAGATTGTAGGGTTTTTGACATAAAACCATGTTCAGGAACTTAAGCCTAAGTACCAAATAAGTGTATTGCAATTTTCATTACCCAACATGAAAAATACATAGTAACTTTATTGGTTAGGACCTTTTGACATTATAGATATATATCCCTGTTCTTTAGCTCTGGTAATTCCCTCTACTTCACAAACTATGTAATCTTTATGATGATCAGTAATACATATATTTTGTTCTTTTTTAGTTTTGCTGTACCCTCCAGACAGGCCTCATCATGAGATACATAGACGTGTTAAAACCCCTGCTGAGCCTCTACTATCAAGTCATTATGCCGAACCTCCTAAAAGGCCAAGGACACCAATAGAGGTCAAACACAAGGACAAGGTCAAAAGGTCAAAAAGTGGTAAATTAATGATTGACAGTCGCCATAGGTACCCACAAAAATCTAATGTTGCTGCATCAGGAACTAAGGAGACTTTGTCAACTGGAAAAGCTGTGATTAGAAGAAAGGTTGACTGCTGGATGACCTTTGAGGAATATGAGAGATTGACAAGGTATGGTTAAATAATAAAATTAAACTTTCACAATTTTAGTTAATACCAGTCACAATATAAAAAAAAAATTTGACAACAAAATGACAAGCACTTAAGCTCTTTAAAAGACTCATCAGAGTTGCTATAGCCAAATGAACTTGAAATATGTAATATATAGAGCAAAGTGAAAAATGTTTCCTAAAAGTTTTAAATAAGCAAAAGTGCATGAAAGTTTTATACTCTTCTGTTGATTGCGTTTGCTATACTGTGGATTCATTTATTTTTGTGGGTATCAATTTTCATTGTTTAATGAAAATTGATAAGGTCGTGAATTCTTAAATTTGTGGTTCATATAATAAATTCTAAATTTTCTTTTCGTGGTGTATCAATTTTCATGGTTCAAGGCCACCAACAAAAAACATGAAAATTGATACCCCACAAATGATGATGAAACCACAGAATTTGATTGTTAACTAAGAAAATGTTTTATCGCGTGTAAAACACTTGAAGAAAAATGCTTAAAAACCTTTAAGTATTAAATAACAAAAACTGCATATACAAACTGATTTATAAAATGAAAATAATTATGTCTTCTTTTAATTGCAGGCATTTACAAACACGATACCAGCAACTACATGGTACGACAGAGTCCAATGCATTTTGGCCAGGGCATCTTCTAGATAAACTAAGACTCTGTATGCCACCATATGACAGACCACAGCCTTCATTTAATAGTTCCAATACATTGTTTACTGAGGTCAACAAATCCAAGAGAGCACATGTTGTTCCTATAAAAGAAAACTCTGCATGGCCAGTTAATCAATATGGATTTATTGTTAACGGAATGTATGATCCTTATGCCAGAAAGTACTGAACATTTGATCAATTTTGATACATAGTATTTTTTAGAGTCTTTTTCATGATGAAAAAATTAGGCTGAGTTTATTTTTTATAATAATTTTTAAGTTCTTGTTTTCTTCCATTTACATACTAAGCATATTCTCACTTTTTTAAAAGCATATATTACACAGTCTTTTAAAGTTTAATAAAAAAAGAATTCAATGAGTTCTTTTGTACTCATATACATAAAAAACATAGTCATTCTGCCAACTTTTGAAAATCCAAGGATTTTTTTTAGTTATTTCTTTAATATTTCATGTCATATTCATATAGAAAATAAAGGCCTGAAAATCAGGAAAACCTGTGAAAATGGGAAGGTTGGCAGCCCTGTATTGTTTGATACAAGAGCTTTTAGTTAACTTACTTCAATCATAACATTTATCTTAATCTTAATAACTTAACTTGCAAATTTTACAAATATTATACAGATGTATAGAAAATTATTTATTCTATTAGTGATTGTTGACTAAATGTGCACTACCGTATTATAAAGTCTTTATTTTTCACAGTATTTTTACTAAGAAGCAAAGGTGTACCAAAGGGGTATTTTTACTAAACTGGTTTTTATATAAGTTTCATGTATGTCACATTGTATTGAATATATTTTATTCATATTTTGTCCAAGCATTCTAGAAAGTTTATTTATATTCAGTTATCTTTTAACTATTATCTTTATAGTGATTTGTTAAAGGCTGTGGCATTTTCTGTTATGGGACAATTGTTTTGAATAAAGGTTTGAGTTAAAAATGAGTTAATTTCTACGAGAGTAGGGGGGCATATAATGTTACGGTCCTTTTGAGTATAACATCTCTGAGACCACTGAATGAATTTTGCTTGAATTTAATTGGATTGTATCATATGTCATGATATGTAGTTGATCATATGACAAGGCCATTTGATTCAATAAATTTTATAGGAGTTATGGGACTTTATTGACCTTGTTCAATTTAGGTTATAGAGGCATCAACTCCCCCTAAAAAACCACTTCACAAATTTTATCACCTTATATAGAATGGTGTATTGTCTCCCATCTGCAGTCCTGGTAAGCTAGTATTTGGGGTTTTAATTTTAAGGTGGCAGAGGACATAGTTATGTGTAACATATCTTTGTTGTCACCTACAGCTTCAAGATAAACTGGGGAAGAGTCCCATGTAAGTTAATTGGGGTCCTATATCAAAGATGAAAATTGTTGTTTTCACTTGTCTGTCCATCTGTTCCATCACATTTATTCAAAATATCACCATCTTGAAAGAAATAATCCTTGATTTTCTTGTTAATTTAAAATCTTAATAGCCGTACATCACCATGCCTAGAAACTCACAGAAGCCTGAATTGCCTACCTGATATCTAGTGCTTCTTCCCTATTGTGCAACATTGTGTTTCATATATCTGGTAATTAACATTGAAGAAACTAGTTTGGATAGAAAACACTTGAAATAAGTACACAAAAGTACAAAGCTTAAAAAAGATTGTCCAGCAAAGAAAATAGTAAAAGGGAGATAACTCTAAGACAGTTGATCTGACAATTTAGATTCTGATATCAATTTTAGCTCACCTCACGAAGTGACTGGGGCTTATGTGATACCCTCAGCGTCGGCGTCAGATTGGTTTAGGGCTATTTCCAGTTACTAACTAGTGCTTCATCAACCATATTGGTATGGTAAGTGCCGCTATTGATTCTAGGCATTATGTATGTTTCAGATGCTGGATGTTACCTGCATGCTCTGCATGAATGGCCAATTTTAGATGCGTCGGTGTTTGCGTCTGCACCCACTTACAGAAGAATGGTTAAGATCCGTACATGCTTACTGACAAGTGCCACATCAATCATATTGGTATGGTAGGTGTACCTAGTGATGCTTAGCACATTGCATGCTTCAGATGCTGGCTGTGACCTATATTTTCCACATGAATGACCACTTTCAGAAGAATGTTTAAGATCCATACACGTTTACTGACAAGTACCAAATCAATCATATAGGTATGGTTGGTGCACCTAGTGATGTTTAGCACAATGCATGCTTCAGATGCTGGCTGTGACCTTTATTTTCCACATGAAAGATCACAAACACAAGAATGGTTAAGATCCATACACGCTCACTGACCAGTGCCACATCAATCATATTGGTAGGATAGGTCCACCTAGTGATTCTTAGCACAATGCATGCTTCAGATGCTGGCTGTGACCTATATTTTCCACATAAATGACCACTAACAGAAGAATGGTTAAGATCCATACACGCTCACTTACAAGTGCCACATCAATGATATTGGTATGGTAGGTGCACCTAGTGATTCTTAGCACAATGCATGCTTCAGATGCTGACTGTGACCTTTATTTTCCAAATGAATGACCACTTACAGAAGAATGGTTAAGAAACATACATGCATACTGACAAATGCCACATCAATTATATTGGTTTCGTTGGTGCACCTTAAGTGATGCTAAGCACAATTTATGCTTCAGATGCTGGCTGTGGCCTATATTTTCTGCATGAATGACCACTTACAAAAGAAGGGTTTAAGTCCATTCCCGCTTACTGTAAAGTGCCACATCAATCATTGGGGTATGGTACGTGCATCTAGTGATGCTAAGGACAATGCATGCTTCGGATGCTGACTTTAACCTATATTTTCCGCACGAATGATCACTTACAGAAGTGATCCCCACTCCCACTTACTGACAATTGTGCACCTAGTGATGTTTAGCACAATGTATGCTTCAGATGCTGTCTGTGACCTATATTTTCCGCATGAAGGACCACTTAAAGAAGAATGGTTTAAGTCCATTCCCCCTTACTGTCAAGTGCCACATCAATCATATTGGTATGGTAGGTGCACCAAGTGATGGTAAGGAAAATGTATGCTTTGGCTGCTGGCTTTAACCTATATTTTCCGCATGAATGACCACTTACAGAAGAATGGTTAAGCTCCATTCCCACTAACTGTCAAGTGCTACATCGACCAAATTGGTATGGTAGGTGCACCTAATGATGCTTAGGACAATGCAAGCTTCAGATGCTGACTGACCTATATCATCTACATGAATGACCACTTACAGAAGAATCATTAAAGACCATTCCTGTGTACTGACAAATGCCACATCAACCATTTTTGGTATAGTAGGTGCACCTTCTGATGCTAAGCACAATGCATGCTTCGAATGCTGGCTATGAACTATGTTTTCAGCATGAATGACCACTTACAGAAGAATGGTTTAATTCCATTCCTGCAAACTGACAAGTGCTATATCAACCATTTTGGTATGGTACAGGGGCGGATCCAGATGTCCATGAAAGGGGGGAGTAATTGATGGAAATGTGAAGTTGCTTGGTTTATTTTATACCAAAAAAAATAAAATTCTAAATCACAGGGGGGGGCGTGGCATACGCCCCCTCCCCCTCTGAATCAGCCTATGTGGTATGTGCACCTAATGATGCTAAGCACAACGCATACTTCGGATGCTGGCTGCAACCTATGTTTTCAGCATGAGTAACAACTTACAGAAGAATGGTTAAAGTCCATTCCTGCTAACAGACAAATTCCATATCATCCAAAGTTGTATGGTAGGTGTATGTAGGGATGTTTATAGCAAGATGCTGCATGGTGCTGATCTTGGATGTGACCTTCTTTTTCGTATGGAGGAATGCTTAAAATTTTGACTGTTTTGGGACAATAATATGTAACAAGGTGAGCTTCTTAATCGATAGATTACATATATTTATTACATATTTTCACAATAAATGTCAAAAACTGCAAAATGGTCAATTTTGAAGATTCAAGGGAAATAACTATTATAAAGACTTGTACCACAGCTTTGACTTTTCGAGTTTTGTTTGATGTTGAAGAATATGGTTGCTTCAGATTTTCTCTATCCTATACTTTTCAAGCCTAAATCTATGGTCTGTCTTAAGCAAAAGCTGCCTTGTTGGTTGGTCAGCACGCATAAATTTCAAAAACTTGGTAGAGGACATTCTACAGACCAAGTGTACATAGTTTGAAAGTAATCCCCTCAGCAGTTTCAGAGAAGATCTTTGAATAAAAGTTAATGGATTGGTGACAGAGGCCTAGTGATGACATTAATATCACACAGGACTCTTCAGGTCAGGTGAGCTAATAAAATCTGCATTTCTTAATTCAAATCCAAGTGTTATGCACCATATTTATGCCTCTCAGCTGTCCCAAGGCCTTACAGTTTAACTTTTGTTCCATATCACACATTAGAAAAGAGATATAGAATGGTGTGCATCCAAGTATCTCCTTCCCACTGACAGATTTTACATGTCTAATAAGAAATGCCTTTTAGGTTTATTTATAAGATGCAAATAAGACAAAATAAGCTTTATAATACTTCAGATCAAACAGTTTTAAAATGCTAGCATGGAAGTTTATAATTCATTTTTTAACTTTTGACTTGATCATAATTATTTGGTGAGTCTTCGGTTGACAAAACACATGCCAGTTGTAGTTTAAAATCCTTAGTCTGGATCTTTGTTAAATTTTGTTTTTTGTTGTAGTCATGAAAAACTTTTTATAAATCTTGTAGAAAAGGAATAACTTGAAGTTGATGCATTTGATATTAGGTACACACCTGTGCAAGTGTAGGTTGAGATTTGACTTTTTTATAAGAAATTAGGCCATTCTATTACCTTCAAGTTATAATCTTGACCTTGATTTTCAACATGAATCTCAATCTTTGTAATAAGACTTGACCTTTAAGTTATGACCTTGATTTTCAACATGAAATGAGACCCAACCTTCAGATATAATCTTGACCTTGATTCTCAAAATGAATCACAAACTTTGTTATGAGACCACCTTCAAGTTATAATATTGATCTTGATTTTCAACATGAGTCTCTAACTTTATAATGAGACTTGACCTTCAAGTTATAATCTTGACCTTGATTTTCTAAATGAATCTCTATTATATTTTATGGGGACTTTGTTTGATCTTGTTTTCATGGAAGAAGCAAATAGAAACCAAGAGGGTTTTCCAATATCAGAATATAATATAGTATTACAACATGTTTATGTCCCAACTATGGCCGAAATATCACCGACAGGACATAAAGCAAACAACAATCAATCAACCATTATCATAAGTCAGAAAAGGCTAAAGGTCTATAAAACAACTAAACTTCCAACAGGCAACTTCTATAAAACTTCTTTGATGACTGTAAATGTCATTTTTTAAAAAAATATTTATGGTTTTAATACTAATTTTTTCCCCTAAAAAAGTCTAAGTCAGCTTGGAAAACAGGAAGTAGATCATGGATTGACCTGGAAAGGGTAGGCATAGTATAACTCATCATGCTGAAGCTGTGTACCAAATTTGAAACCAATCCATCCAGTAGAAGCAGTGAAATTGAACTGGATGGACAGACGGACGGACGGACAAGGTGATTGCAATATAGCCCCCTCTCTTACGAGTGGAGGTATAATTAACATATGGACATAAAAAAGACAAAACTTTATTTATGTTGCTTTAATACCATCAAAATACATATTTACTACATTTAACAAAAAAACATTGATGTTTCTTTTGATATGAATGTGATATACCCAATAAATGGACAGTGAAAGACATTTTTCACAATATTTAATATGATTAATGAATGACATTTTATGAAACATCAATGTACGATGAATCTAATCTTAAAGAAAGAGAGAAAAATAAAACAAATGAGGTACAAAAAGGCATTAGAAACAACCTGAACAATTATTTATGTATGTCAAATGCATTAAACTGTTTTAATAAATTCATTTTGTATACAATTGTCAAAATCTATAACATAAATTTACATAAGAGTTGGTGAAAGTTTTCATTCAAAAATACTATAATGCAATTCTGACAAAATCAAAAGTTGCAAAAAAGTTTACTTGAACTTTTTTACTGCTATTAAATTGAAGCTAAAACTGTGGTAAATGTTTTGAAATAACTAATGTCTATTTGCACATAAATTTATATCCAAGAACTAGTATCACTGTAAATTATTCCTATTTAAAAGGCAACACGTATGTATTAACAAGAAATATTTTCGTTGTAAGTAACAAGCTTTTAATCTATATTTTAGTTGTTGAAAATTATAAAAATATTGTATTCAGACAAAAGAATAAGAATGTAAACATTGGAATGCCCTGAAAATAAAGAACACTTTTCAAATAAAATTGAAAATAAAGCACTATCAATAATATTAAAAAAATCTGAAATAATTAGTATGATTAATAGTACAAAATGAGCAAATAAGAAAATAATGATTCTTATCTTCATCTTAAATTTGTTTGTGTTCCCTGCTCAATCTAATTTTAGTTACTTTAAAAAAAATAGTTTTGAATGTTGCTGAAATATCCCTTTTTTAACATTGCACAGAACATTCTATGATTGAAAAAATGTGAGGTTTTTAAACAGGAAATTTACATGTTACAACTTTCATAATAGTTTTAATAAAATTAGAGGACTGAAAATTTTAAAGGAATGATAAATAAACCCGAAATAATAAGTGTTATTAATAACCTTATATTATCAAGCAGTTGTTGCTCAACTCAACATCTGATTCCAAAATAAAGGGCAAGATATGATTAAAGCCAAGTTTTGCCCCCAAATTTTGAATTCATTTAAAATTCTAAATAAGCTGGAAATATGCAATATATACTTTGAATTACTTAAACTTTACTATATCAGCATGATCTTGTTTAAAGTCATCCATTGTGATGTTAAAATAAATACCTAAAATGTTAAAAAAAATTAGCATGATTTTTATACTTATGTACAAAGATGCCATTTTTGCATAATTTGATGACATCACTGTGATGTAATACATGAGATTTTGTTAAAAATACTTTTATGTTCATCTAAGAACTGATCTAGAGTAGTTTCACCTCAATTTAATAATTTTTAAAATATGATAGAGGACCAGAGCCCTTTTTTGGCCCTGTAAATATGCAAATATCAAAATTGGTTAGTTTTACTCGAAAATTGGTGTCCTTATAGCTTGATAGCAGTGTTAAATGAGAAATAATTTGTTTTTGGCGTATTGATCAATTTGATAGAACCTGACGCTTCAGAAATAGTCCCAATTAGCGATTTTTCACTTTTAAGCCAAAATAACCAGTTTTTCATTCACAATCATTTGATTTTCCATGTGGCACCACCCCTCGCCCATCGAAATTTTTGTTAAAACATTAAGAAAATAATGTGTTTGTTAAATTTCAGCAGAAATATTTATGGGCGAGGAGTGGCGCCACTGTCATTTTCACAAATACCTAAGTGGGAAATGGCGCAATTCTGCTGAAATTAGCATATTTTCAATTTTAGTGCCACAAAATGACGTCATTTCAACGTCATAATTGCAGAAAACTTTAAAATTGGTTTTGTTTTGTAACAGACAATTATTCTAGACTAATGAGCCACCATAGTCTTATCTGAAAATGAATTTAAAAATATGACCTGATTTAGGGCCAAAAAACCTATGGTACTCCTTTGGGGGCCAAATTTAGCCATTATCATATCTTGTCCTTTCCAAGGCAGAGAACCCTTAACAACATATACAATTATAAACATTTAACATCACACAAATAAAAAAAAAAAATACACAAAAACATAAATAATTCATGTAAATGTAATTTTTTTAATTTTAACAAGAATTGAGCAAAGAAAATGATTGGATTTCAAAATATAAATTACACGAAGAGATTGTATTTATTTGATAATCACTCAATATAGTTTGTACATGATTGATTTGGTTAATTAACATAGAACTAATTAGTAAAGTTTCTAATTAATTTATACATGAAATAAATGAAAGTAGATGACAGATCTAAAAATTTTCAAAATTATTATTTCGTTACGGATCTTGTATCTCTGTGATGGATTTTTTGGAAATGATACAATTCAATTTTCATAACATGTACATACATCAAATTAAAATGCTAATCAACATTTTTTTTCTAGAGGTGAATTGACATATCTTTTCTGTACTGGCTGTTATCAATACCGAAACAAAAAGTGCTGATAAAATATTCAGTTGAAGTTATCACAAATCAAAACATGTCATATCAATTAAAATTCAAAATAATTAACAGTGAAAAGAAAAGTTATATTGAAAAAAGATCAAAATCAATTTGAATTCTGTTTCTTTTAAATATTCCACAAGTTATAATGGCAAGAAATTTCTGCCTTCACACAACTAAGTCAAGTTACATACAAACATATTGTGACAACACAACAACACAAAACCATGTTTAACAAATACAGATTTATATCTGCTTTTATTTTCCTCTAAGACAAAAAAATAATTATAAAGATTATGCCATCACTGCACCGGGGCTTAATGTAAAATGTATCATACATCTCATGTAAGTTATGAATAACATTGAAAAGAATAAACAGAACAATGAATAAAATATAATATAAAAATGTTTTAACTCAAGTACCGGGATTACATACTTTCTGTCTCCTTTGAGTTTCACAGCTACTGGGAAACTATCACATTTTGTCTTTGACTTGCAAGCTTTTGCAACACTATTGCATTGTTTTCTTAAAACAAACAAAAACCAATTTAATGAACAACAAAAAAATTAACTTTTCAAATATAAGCATGGTTGTTGTACTAACTGTTCCAATTACAACAAAATCAAAGTTGAAATATAATACTGTGGATTCATTTATTTTCGTGGATACCAATTTTCGTGGTTTGAAGAAAAATTGTCAGTTCGTGGATTTCTGTAGTTTGCAACATACAAACCAATATGAAACTACTTTTCGGTGAGTATCAAATTTCGTGGGTCAAGACCACACACGAAAACCCCGAAAATTAATACCTCATGAATAATAATGAAACCACAGTATATAAATATATTTTAAAAGCTTTTTTTAATTATAGTAAAGAAGACTAAATATGCATATAATTGATAGGCAAACACTCAGTTTCTTCAACACACAATACTATGACACATTGACATAACCATAACAGAGAAAAACACACACACACAAAAACACAAGTTTTTTTTTTAAAGAATGAAAACAAATATTAAGTGGAAGTTAATAGAACCTGAAACTTTTTCCATTGCTTCAAGAAAATGCTTTTAATATCAAGATTTCCAAACTTTTCCAAAAGTAAATTATTAAATTGCACAGAAAATGAACCATAGATAAAAAAAATCTACCAGGTGTACATGGTACATATGTTTTGTTCTGAACATGAAACTGAGGTAAAGTTAACGTTAAAACCACGTTTAACAAATCTGAGAGTTCAAAAATGCCCTGAGATGAACAATCTTCACAGATGTTCAATAAAATATCGAAGATGACAAACATGTTATTTTGTAATGTGATTTTTTACAAAACAAAGAGTGAGTATATATCTTTCCAAAGAAGCATTGCAAATTAAATTTTGAATAGTAGACATAAATCTTTCTAAATTCTTTACTCTTAAATAGATAATCAAAATATGACGGGAAATTATTTCTACATCAAAACTTCAGAAATGTCACATAAAAGCAACAAAAAAGTTTTCATTTTACAGAAATGTAACTTGTATTTCAAATCGATAAAATTTTGAAAGGGAGTAAGACCAATTGTCTTAGGAAACCTCAAATAAAAAAAATCGAAGTTGAAAATAATGGTGAAAAAAATCTTTTATAGATCAACTGGTAATATCTAATAATAGACATACTTATTGCAATGCCTTTTTCTAAAATTACCAAGCCCCTAATGAGAGCAATTCAGACTAAAAATTGTACAACCTTATAATAGACAACTGGACTTCCCCTGTGAACCTTTAGCTGCCATCCAACCCATCCAGTAGTCTATGGTTAGAATGTTTGTTGTGAGTTACAAGTATTTTACAATTATAATATCGATCAAGGTCATACACAGGTTACTCAGACGCATAAAACCACGGGAACACACAAGAGGCTAGGTTAGACAACTTGTCGGCTGATCAATAACCAAATTTTCAAATATCTAAGTTTTGGACAAACGACAGTGGATTAGCAATACAGGTTTTTTCATGTCATTGTGTCCAACATGTTGAGTGTTAGGAATGAAAATTGATAAATAAAAATATGAATATTGTCAGCAATTATACAATTGTAACCCACTATTCTGTGTTCATCCCTGTTCCATGTATCCAAATACCCACTGTGAAACATAAATGCCAAATCCTTAAAACACTATTACATAATGCCCTTACTATTCTACAGGTAATGCCCCACTAAAAAAAATTATAAATCAACATAAAATAAAAAGCTTCGCCGAGCGCAGCATGATACGACCACAACATGTTGAACCCTGTACGTTTTAGGCCTAATATGGATAGTCTATTGTTCTGGACACATGCAGCCCATGGTGGACTGACAAAGGTTTTTGACACATGCTTCTCTGATGGACTTTCAACCCAGGGGCTAAAAATATAAATTTTGAATGTTGTATTCTACTCTTTAAAAGAAAAATGTTTGGGGAAAAAATTAAAAATCGAACCAGAATTTTTTTAAAAATTATGATTACAGCCCCAAAAATTTATTCTTAAATTTAGAATCGCTACCTGACAAGAATAAATTTGCAAAAAAAATTTTCAAAATCGGACCACAAATAAAAAAGCCCCATTTGGCCCCTAATTACGTAATAGGGGGAAAAAGGGGGGGTCGCAAAAATTAATTCTTAATTTTGTATTCACTATTTGACAAGAACAAACATGCAAAAAAAATTTTCAAAATCGGACCAGAAATAAAAAAGTTTCAATTTCAGCCCCATTTGGCCCCTATTTACCTAATAAGGGTAAAAAGGGGGGGGTCGCAAAAATTCATTCTTAATTTTGTATCCGCTATTTGACAAGAACAAACATGCAAAAAAAATTTTCAAAATCGGACCAGAAATAAAAAAGTTTCAATTTCGGCCCCTTTTGGCCCCTTATTACGTAACAGGTGAAAAAGGGGTGGGGGTCGCAAAAATAAATTCTCAAATTTGGATTCGCTACTTGACAAAAATAAACTTGCAAAAAAAAATTTCAAAATAGGACCACAAATAAAAAAGTTTCGATTTTGGCCCCATTTGGCCCCTAATTACGTAATAGGGGGAAAAAGGGGGGTCGCAAAAATTAATTCTTAATTTTGTATCCGCTATTTGACAAGAACAAACATGTAAAAAAAAATTTCGAAATCGGACCACAAATAAAAGAGTTTTTATTTTGGCCCCTTTTGGCCCCTAATTACACAACGGAGAAAAAGGGGGGCACAAAAATTCATCAGGTTCATTATTTTATTGTAAGACACATTCTTGACAAATTTCACAGCAATAGGCCAACTAGGACCAAAGTTATGGTGGAAACAAGTAAAATATTTGAATTTTTTCCCCCTTTTGGGCCCCTAATTTCGAAACAAAAAAAGGGGGGACCCCCAAAATCAATCCCATTCATCCTTGTATGGTAAGGAACATCACTGTCAAATTTCATAGCAATTGGATAACTAGAACTAAAGTTATTGTGGAAACAAACAAAAAAGTAGTATTTTTGGCCCTTTTTTGGCCCCTAATTTCTAAACGAAAAATGGGGGGACCCCCAAAATCAATCCCATGCATCCTTTTATGGTAAGGAACATCATTGTAAAGTTTCATAGCAATCGGATAACTGGAACTAAAGTTATTGTGGAAACACTAAAAAGTTAACAGACACCGACAACGACGACAACGACGACGACAACGACAGCATCATACCATAATACGTCCGCAAATTTTTTGCGGTCGTATAAAAACTACATACTACTTAATCTTCAAGCTTGTTGGTTATTGGCAGGAATCTACTTCAATATTTGAGCATAAATACAATTAGCTCCAATAAAATAACAAATATTACAAACATTTTAGGGAACTAGGGTGACAATCTTTGGTTGACAAAAAAAATCCTTAAACATTATCGAAACCTCAATCAACATGAAAAAAAAAAATACATTATTTGATGGTATAAGGACTTTTCACCCCTTCTGTCACAATTTAAATGGAAATCTTACTATACAAGTTATATTGTAAATTAAGTTTTTGTTTGTTTCAAAGTTTGAACCTTAGCAGTTTATCACCATTTTTACAGAATCCTGCCTTTTTTGGAATAGATTTTTTGTTCCTGTTTGTGAAACATTGACAGGCATAGATTAATGATAAAAGTTAATGAATATAAAATGCACACTTAGTGAAATTAACAAAGTAACCCCTAAAACCCATTCTAAATAAATGAAAACATACATAAATCTTTTTATAACAAAAACACATATACAGCAACATAAAAAAAATGCAGAGATCAAGTTTGATTTTTTTCAAAACAAATTATTACAAGAACAAATAACAATCACTTACAAATCATGACAGCACAGTTTAAGATAAGTGGATAGTGCAAGTTAGTTACTACTTAATTATGCAGTTATTTTTTATGCTCTGATATACATAGGGAACTAATGACTTTCGGGTTAGGTAATAATTGAGATTGACCTTTTCCATTATTCGCTCCTAATTTTTAGTTATCAAGGTTTTCTATGATTTTAAGTTTTTTCCTACAAAAGTAATCAATTAACAAAAATCATAACAAAAATGGTATATATTGAGTACATGCAAGGAATAATATCTTAGTTTTTACCCAATAACAGTTCAGAAAATGATACTGGTATCTATTTTTTTTTAATCAAAAATATCCTATTATGCTATTATGTACAGTAAAACTATACTGACTAAACAGTTTCCATATATCAAAACAAAAGCCTCAATCCAGTACATTTTTGTGAAGGTAACGATCTGGTTCCATTGAACATACATTTAATAGAGCATGCATGCCATAGATTCACTACGGCCTTCTTACAATCCTTATTTGCAACCATGTTCATAGAAAACTTTCATGCAACATATGAAACTATATTTGCAAAATACAGTATTGGTAATTTAACACCTTTGGGACAGGAAAATTTCATATCTAATAAAGTATTCTATCATAATATGTTTCCCTTTTCATATTTAAGTTTCAAAACAATTGATTAAGAATTCTTGTAAAAAGATCTATGTGGCTCCCGCAGGATTAAAAACGACCTGTGACCTGAGGGCTTTTTGAGGGCGACTTCCGACCTACACTTCATAAAATTGACCTATGCCAAAAAACGACCTGCGACCTCCGCCAAAATATACCTTTTAAAAGCGACCTTGCGACCTCAGGCCCCTTTTAAAAGCGACCTTGCGACCTGAGGAGGGTACCCTGTGGGAGCCCCATCTAAAGTGATAGCTACGGCTTATTCATTCTATTATATTGGACTCAATCATAACCCACCCAAGAAGGTAGTGGACTGATGGACCAGATCACAACCCACACAAGAAGACGGTGGACTGATGGACCAGATCATAACCCACACAAGAAGGTAGTGGACTGATGGACCAGATCATAACCCACGCAAGAAGGTAGTGGACTGATGGACCAGATCATAACCCACGCAAGAAGGTAGTGGACTGATGGACCAGATCATAACCCACGCAAGAAGGTAGTGGACTGATGGACCAGATCATAACCCACCCAAGAAGGTAGTGGACTGATGGACCAGATCATAACCCACCCAAGAAGGTAGTGGACTGGTGGTTACCTTATTCTATCTAGCACTGATATAGCTTTAGTACTGAATGTTCAAAGTCTCTATCATTAACATTTTCAAACATTTAATTGGGTACATTTTTGGTCTTTATTAAAAGTTCAAGGGTCAAAAAGTATCAGAAATATATATATATACATGTATATATAAAGTTATATTGGAAAAAAAAATATTTGTAACAGAAACTAATTAACTGACACCTTACAGAATGAAAATTTGGAATAAACAACAGGACAAAAAATAAACAAGTTAACAAAGAAAACTGGAAGAGAAGGCTGATAATGGCACATGGTGACTCTAAAACTACAAAATTACTACTACATTTTGATCACAACAAACTGTATATTTATCTGTGTAATACAATAATATAACTAACTAGAAATATTTGGCAAGACATCACCGGTCATAATGATAAGTATTGATAAGTCAAAACTGGGAATGCTTGTTTTACAGACTTAGAAGACAGATTTGTCCACCGGTACAGAAAACTATTGTCACAAATATTGGTTTTTATGTTCTGCTCTATATTTCAGAAATTCAAAATCACAAAATGTATATAAGCATCAAATTTAATACAATATTTTTGTAATACATGAGAAATCATACCTGTTAAGATCACATATATATATTTGAGTCATTAAATAAAATATTTGAGCTTGAAGGCCCTTAAAATGACAAAAAAATAATTCAGTGCCTTAAAGAGTTTGCATGAATTGTAAATATTATTCGAAAGGATTTATATGCCTTTAAAACAGTTTTTTATTTATCTGATTTATCTTAACATTAAGGAGCATACTGGTAAATTTGCTACATCAATGGTGTGGTTCCTCTGCATTTCCCTCCTAAATCACATGTTTTTTCCAAATCCTCAAATGCAACTAAATTTCTTCAAAATTAAGATAAATAGATTTTAAACTTGGAACATTAAAAAAAGAGACAAAAAACGATAAGATGATGGTTTTAACAACATGCATAAATATATCAACAATTGTGATCACATGGTTTTCATTGATATCACATGGTTTCATTGGTATCACATGACACATAACAAAAGTAGAATCAAGTGATACATGAAATTGGTATTTATAATAAAAAGGGTACATTATATCAAATGATATTTGAATGGTGTCACAAGGGTCATTTAAAACAAATATGATATTATAAGTTAGTATTACAAGATGTAATAATCATTTTTTCATTAATATTGTATCATTAATCATGGTTTAGTTGTATCACATGACATAATCACAGTTTCATTGTATCATATGACACAATCATGGTTTTATTGTATCAAATAACACAATCAAGATTCCATTGTATGACATGGTTCTATCGAATCAAATGACACAATCATGGTTCCATTTTATCACACGATACAATCAAGGTTTAATTGTATCATGAAACAAACAAAATTTTATTATATCAAAAGACACAATCATGGTTTAATTGTATCACATGACACAATCATGGTTTAATTGCATCACATGACACATCATGGTTTTACACTTACACAACTTTTGAAAATTTCCATTATTCTATTCATGTTGTAAGAAAACATGTAAGAAATTCCAACCTGATGATGAAAATATGATTAAATCAAAGGTTGTTTTTTTTTACTTCAGAATGTATTCTGCTTTTATAGAAATGATGAAACCTTGATCATTTGACACAAATCTAAATATCATTTGATGTAAAAACAATTTGATGTGATATCATATATCAAAATTTTTCTAACCAATACAAATACATGAGGTTGATTTGCCATCATATGACAAAGTAGTGCGAAACATGATCAAATCAAAGTATTTTTCTAAAAGTTATTTATCCCAACAAACATATACCGAAACATGAGGACCTTAATAAAAAAAACCTGTTTACAGTGTATTATGCATACATCCGTTTGGAGTTAACTTTTTGTTTTATCTTTGACTTCTTTGGAATGTCTATACAAAGGACAATGTTTAAGATAAAATTTAAAAAAAAGTTTTTGTGACGTAGTCAAATATGACTCCAGCACATCGTACACTCAAAACAGTGATTTTGTTTAAAAATAACCCTTTCAATTTGTACAGGAAACTTTTTAGGACTATTAAATTTACTTATATTTATATTTAGCAATTAACATATCACAAGGTGTTCACATAAAGAAAAAGAAAACTTTCATTATGACTTTCCCAAATTCATTTATAGTATAACTAATATATGAAAACAAAATTCTTTAGATTCTAGCTTCAGACACACAGATGTCCTTTGTTGATTTCAAGCATATGTTGACCTAGCGATGTAGCATCAACATCATAACTATCAGAATCAGACTCAGGGGGAATGAACTCTGGAGGGCTTTCTGTCATCTGTGGCAATTCATCATTTGGAATAGAATCTAGGCCACTATCTAACCTCCCATCTGTTTTTTGAAGTGGGTCAAGTTTTATTTCTAATTCTGATATACCGCTATCAAAGAAATCTGGGTCGAAGCTGGTCTGCTTTCCTGTGGGTGATGTATCTACCTGTAGACTTGTGGGCGTGGTTTTTAAGGGATACACTCCCACTTGTTCGGGTCCCTGAACAAAATAATGGGTTTGTATCGTATGTGGTTCATAGTGATAACATGACTGTTCGTTGATTTGATTGAGACAGACTTGATCAATGAAGTGAGCATTGTAAGGGTCCTGAGGGACGTTAAACGGTAGTAAAGGATGAGTCTGATGGGAGTCATCCTGACCCCCACTCTCAAGGAAATCTTCCTCAAACCATTTCTGATTGTCACGCATGTAAAGGTATAGCTGTTGTAGCTGATTCCTAAATGTAACCATGGTAGGATTGTTGATCAAATTAGATCTTATATCGTCGATAGAGTTGTCGCTCTTATTTAAGCTACCTAAGAAAGAGGCCATTTGTCCATAGTCTAACTCGATGTTTTCATTATCATCAGATATCTGATAAATACGAGGCACTTTTTTGTTCTTAAAGACACAACAATCAAGCCAATTAATGGTAACAATTGGAGAAAGAAGCAAAGCCAATGGCTGATCATCCTGAATATTTGTAAACCTTTGTAAAAATGCCTTTCCTGATAAAAAGGCTTTTGAAGCATGATAGCTACTGAGTGTGGTAGAATTTATATGGTTAATTCGATGTACCCCTTCTGTGATGATAAACACCTGCCTCCTGTAAGATTCGATAGCCCTCTCGTCGCATACTAGTTCTGGCTCGATTCCCATGGTTTCTTGAATCAGAATTTTGATACTATTCACCACATTCTCAACATACTCATTCTCTGAGCAATAGACGATGGTCAATTTGATGTTACCTGAAAAAGAGAAACCCATAAAGAATGAGAATGAAAATATATAGATAATAATGTGAAAAGGAATTACTGCATCAGACACGATTTCTTTAACAAATGTAAATTTAAAAATCTGAAATAAAATAAACTTTGTTTTTGCCTACAAAAACGCAAAAACGATGCCTTCCCCATTTCCCCCAAAATTCTATGTTTAAACATCTGTATAACGCCAATAAAAATTTGAGGATCAAATTTCTTGGTAATATGCATAACAACCTATGGTGTCCTTCTTACATGCCAAGTTTTATTGAATTCTATTCAGTAGTTTCAGGGGCATTGCAATGACAAGATGACAACTGAGGGTTTTCAGCAAATTACTATGTTCAAAGGGCCATAACTCCCACTTAAATTTGAAGGTCAAAATTTTCTGGTAATATGCATAACTAAATATGAAGTTCTTTCTACATACAAAGTTTGGTTGAATTCAGTTCAAACGTTTCAAAGGAAGTGTGCTGACAAGATGATAAATGTGGGCTTTCAGCAGAGTTCTATGATCAAAGGGTCATAACTGCCAAAAAAAATTTGAGTACCAAAATTTCCTGGTAATATGCACAACAAAGTTATAAAGTTTTTACTGCATACTAAGTTTCTTTCAATCGGTTTCAGAAGTTTCAAAGGAGTTGCACTGACAAGATGATAAATAAGGATTTTCAGCAAGTTTTTAAGTTCACGGGCCATAACTCCCACAAAAATTTGAAGATAAAAATTTCCTGGTAACACAATTACATATGGTGTCCTTCCTCCATACCAAGTTTTGTTGAATTCGGCTCAGTAGTTTTGTGCTGATAAACTTTGTGACAGACAGGACATAAACAATAGGTCACCACACCTAAGTAAGAGGAGACATAATTACAACTAGCAACATTCTATGACCTGGCTTCCCTTCTTTTTAGTTTTCTTTTACTGTTGATAGATATAAAATTGTAAACATGAAAATGACAAGTACAAACATTAGTCTTGGCTAAAATTCCTAGAACAGGCACATTTGAAATGTGACATAAGCTAATGTTTTAACTATGAAAAGATTGAACCTAAGATCTTTTTAAATATGGTATTAAAGAAAGCTTGAGCAGGCTTATCTTGCAAAGAAGTCTAGGTTACTGGTTCAAATACATTCCTCTTTAAGTCCTAGGGTAAAATTCAAAAATGTGTTTGTCATATGTTTCATCTGTTGAAGAATTATATAAGTGACAATCATTCCAATATTAACCTATTGTCAAGAAAGACAATAGATATTTTTAGCTTCAAGAAAAAATACAATGTCCTCATCAATTTAACAGAATGAGTTTGGAAAAAAATCCTGTAATACAAATTTGTTCTTTTTTTTTTCAAATGTAAGACAAACTGTAATATGTTTTTATATGCCAAGGTGGTGTTGTTTTTGATTAAAGATTTGTCCTCGAGAAACCTTATATATAATCTTAGATTAATAATCAATAAAAGTGCGTTGAACACCATACTGAAGGCACGTGAATATGGCAAGGTTGATTAACTATTAATCTGCAATAGATCACTGTCATTGCTTTTACATTATGTTTTACACTAAAATTTCTATATTCTATATTTATTCAGAAAGCATGTTAAATTTCTAAAAACACTTGACTTCAGGCCATAATAAAATCATTCCTAGATTCTCATCCAAATTTCTTAAAAATATGGGGCCGCTATGCGAATCTTATTTTTAATTCATTTTGATAAAATATGCTGCCATTTAAGAGAAAAAAAAAGCCTAAAGCTGGACAAAATTTGCAAGAAATATCCAAATAAAACTTTAAGGAGCGGCTGAGAAAATCAGGGCAGGAGGGGATGAGAATCTAGGATATTTTTTATATTGGCCTTAACGACAAGTAACATCAATTCCATATTCAATGTTTCTTAGCTAGTTTTTTTTCAACTGTCATCAAATTTTTCCTGCCATTTTACCCACATTAAACCACTAATTATGTAGAAAGTGAGGATTCCAACCACATTTCAACCATCTGCTGACTTCTATCCCTGATAAATCCCTATCATATACAGTGTTGCTGAGATAGATAAGAATTCAGTGGCAGAAAAAGTATGTTGCAGTGATCTTCTTCCCTGAGCTTCTACCCTTATGCCCTCATATATTAAGTTCTTAATGGACAAGGGAGGACCCAACCATCATTTCTTCTGAAATGCCTGTACCAAGTCATACTCAGTATCTCCTGTATGGTTAGCCTTGTTTTGTCTTCTAAGACACATGAGATTTATCATTGCAGTGTGGTAGTTTATTGCTTTATATTCTGACATAAAAATTCAGAACTTTAAGAACTGACTTAGGAACAAACTGGCTCCCCCCCAAAAAAACCCAAATCTGTTGAAGTAAAAAATGACGAGGAGAAGGGGGGGTCATGTAGGATCCTGAAAGATGAAGTTAATTGCATGTAAATTATTGTGTCTCCCTAATACAATAACATTTTAAAACATTTTAAAAAGCTTTTCCAGTTCAATTATAAAATGTGTCCTACCTCTTCCATCATTTTCTGTGGTTGTTAATGGCTTTCCTAATAAATCACACTTCCTAAACATTCCTGAAATTAACAATAACATGTCCCATTTATTCTTTTATTAAAATTTAGACAATAAAGTTCAGACAAATATAAGTTTTACCCAAATGATCTCAATTGTAAAACAAAAATCACTAAAAATATATCGGTAAAGAAAACAACCTAAATTTCAAACACTAAATTTAAACAAGAATATGACCACAACACAAGATACCTCATCTTTCAAAACATAAATAGGTTTAGATTCAACCTGAAGGCAAACCTGATTTGTAACTATAGGAGGAACAGATCAAAACGTATGTGAGTAGAAGGGGTATAAAAAGTAACAGGATTAATAAGTACATATTCATGCCCTTAGACTTGACTGACAGTGTAATGTAATGTATATGTTCTTTATCTTGGGCTTTATATCAAGTCAATTTTTCATGTTCTTGTTATCTTTCTTTTATCATGTAAGAAATTATAAATCGAGCTTATTTAAAATTGCTTTAAAATGAATGTTTCGCATTTTATATAAGGTCAAGGAATCAAGCCAAGCTGAGGTTGGTAAATCCTTTGTTTCCTTGAAGAGAGGACATGATCTTTCAAGAAGCCTTCCATATAAGGAAAACAGTAAGCTCAATTACTAAACAGAGAAACAAAATGATGATTCAACATATTCTGACAATGTTGTAAATCAATGGGTTAGAAATGCACAATACCTGCTAACTAATTAGAAAGTGATATCCAGAGTGACGAACATGTCAGAGCTAATAATGAGGCTACGCCATTTATTGATGGTAAAGGGGTTATCACATCTGTCGTTTTGTAATATATGAAGACAACAACTAAAATGTTTTAGATTTATGGTTTGCATAGACATATCTGATAAATTCATCATCAACTACATGTAAAAATTAACACAAAATTACAACAAAGTTCCAGGAAAATAATTAAAACTGTGTCAGACGTGTGTTTTATCTTTTCATGACTCATCAGAGAGTCAACACTCAACATAGAGTTGTACAGCCTTAGTTAACTATAATATGAAAACACAGGACAAAAAAAATTATTCTTGTGTTCCAAATTAAAAATTTCTGATGTCCTTAGCGTAGAACTTGATAAAATTTCCAAGAGTCCTAACTTGGGCAAAATTATTTTAAACATTCATGTATTGTAATGATTGTATATACATTTCATTTTCTTTAAAAAAAAATTTCGAAACTATAAAATCTAGAAGTGAACCTTCAGGAAGTTCAATCTTATTTACCCCTGTGATAAAAGATGAAGGCTAATATAGATATGGTCAGGACTAGAATAACAGGAATCAATCCATATATCACCACTGATGGTTTGTTCTTCTGGCCACCTGAAAAATAGATATAACTGCAATCAAAAAAAAAAAAAAAAAAAAAAAAAAAAATTGAAAAAAATGAACAATCAGGATACAACAGTCTATGGTTTAATGGTAAGGAACATCATTGTCAAATTTCATAGCAATATGCCATACAGACCCAAACTTTTATTTTGGAAACAAATTAAAATTTTCTTCAGCTATTACATGTAGTGACATAAACATTATTTATAAAGGATTAGAGCCACTAACCCCCATTTTTGGCCTTGTTAATACTCAAATATCAAAATTGGTTTGTTTTACACCAAAATTTGTATATGTATAGCTGGATGTCTGTGTTAAACAAGAAAAGATTTGATTATGGTGTATTAATGAATTTTCAAGTACCCTAACCCTTCACAAAAAAGCCTAAATCAGTGATTTTTCACTTTTTGGCCAAAATGACTTGTTTTTCAGTCACAATTTTGTGATTTTCTATGTGGCGCCACCCCTTGCCCATCGAAATTTTTGTTGAAATATGAAGAAAATAATGTATTTATAAAATTTAAGCAAAAATATTTATGGGCGAGGGGTGGCGCCCATGTCATTTTCACCAAAAACCAGGTGGAAAATTGTGAAATTTAGCTGAAAATAGCATATTTTCAATTTTAGCCTCACTTTATAACGTCATTACAACGTCACAAGTACAGAAAACTTTAAAATTTATTTTGTTTTGTAACAAGTAATCATTCTAGACTATTTGGCCCCTAAAATCTTATCTAACAATTGAATTTGAAAAAATGGCCCGATTTAGGGCCAAATATGAGGGTTCGTGGCTTTAGTCCTTTCATAAACATCTGTAGAGAATTGTTGGTGTGAAGTGTGATGGACACATGGACGCACTGAAGGGTGCCCGGCATTTCTATGTCCCTGCTCCACATTGAGGCTGGGGACAAAAGATGGAGGACCTGCCAAATCATTCCAATCCACATTTTTTATGGTAAAGAACATCATTTCAAATTGCATAGCAATCTGATAACTAGAACTAAAGTTATTGTGGGAGCAATAAAGTTAACAGACAACATCAATGAGGACAAGGATGACAGCATCATACCATAAATACTTCTGCATTTTTTTGCAGTCTTATAAAAATGGTGACTTAACATTATAAATTGATACCATTTGCTTAATTTATAGTATTGAACTGGTTCAGGTGTTTCAACCATTTAAAAATTGCATCCTAATCACATATTCTGCAAAGTTTCTAGATTTTTTTTTCTTTTGTGCAAGAATAATTTAGTTTTCTTTAAAGGAATATGAGTAGGCTTGAAATTTATTCCGATTTCAATTTGTATAAATAAGGTCAGATTGTTGCTTTTCTTCTTGGCTTACAAGATATGTCATGGAAGTTTTTTGTTCAGATATATGTCACAATACAATTTTTAAAATTTGTATTTAAAATCGGATTGATTTTTTAAGACCCTTTTTTTTTTCACATTCTTTAATTTGGTATATCTGTTAATTCACAAAAAGGCATCACAAAGATTAAAAGCACAGGTTTTTTTACATGTGGTAATGAAATACTCAGCCTCATTGATAAGCAACCAATCTATTGTGGAGGTCATGAAATAAAACATAAAATTTTGAACTTAAACTCATGATTACTTAAAAAATTAATCATATAAATATTGTTATATCTACCTGGAGACAAAATAGTGGTTCTCTCAAAACCCTCCACCCAAACTGGTCCATATCGTACAGAATAACTAAGAGCTTGATGATTCTCATCATAAGGTTTCACCTAGAAAAAAAACCAAGAAAAGATGACCCCATCTCAAATGTGTCATGTTTCTATTCTACTTCAGTTGATTTTTTCTATATAAAACTAAAGGTAAACATTTTTATTATTTCATCTTGAATTTGTAATAAAAAGTACTATCTCTCTAGGGAAATAGCTAAATCTATTTCACTAGGTAATAGTACCATAACTACATTTCGCTGGGTTTTTGAATGATTGACAATAGGCGTGGCTAGATTACACTGTAAAGAGTCCACAGTAGGCATAGCTTTAGCTAAGAGTTTTTTACTGATCATTTGGAAAACAGTACATTTGTTTCCCCTCTGTTACCTGTTTGCTAACCGCTTCTTGAAATAGTAAGGACCTCAATGAAACAAATGTACTGTTTTCCTTTTGACCAGTTTTTTTATCTAATTAACTGTTAATAAATCTTCCCAGGGTGATATTTTTGTGTTCTTTCCTGTGGGGGATAAAGTGATTTTCTATAATTACTTACATGCTTAAGGAATAAGTCATTTGCCTGGAGGAAATAATTTGGGGGATATTAATTTATTGACAATAAATAACCCCCATGCAAAAATGTCCATGTTACAGTAATAAGTAATTAATCTTGCCGTCAGTAAATTTCCTTCCAGATCATAGTAATTGTAGTCACTTACAAAATAACATTGCCCACTTACTAATTACATTGACCCCCCCCCCACCCCCCCCCCCCCCTTTCCCTGGTCCTTGACAATAAACATTATTATATACATGTAGATAAATTTTGAAGGATTGAAGCTAAAAACCAACATAAAATGATAAAATTATACAATCATTTATTTTTCACAAGACTATACATAGCTGAAACTCTGAATTTTTAATAAAGACAACAAGATGTTACCAACAGTTACGTCTACCATTTATATTAAAATAATTAAACCTGTTGTGATTGTGACAGACAGTGACAAAATTTTCATACAATCAAATACAGAGGTAAATGGAAAATTAAAGATATTGGGGTTATTTAAGGTTATAGTAATGTCACCTACTTTTTAATGACCTTTTGATAAGCCTTAATCTTTATTTGTTTGTCTTTGTCCTTTACCTAGGGCCATTGAACTCAGAAAATATCATAAATTCAGTTTCTTTGTTTGATAATCATTGAAAAAAACACGACTTTTGATACAGTTATAAGGTACTTAAATATAAATTCAATTGAAATTTTCATAACCACATTGAGACTTTAAGTAGTCACACTTGACTCAGTAACAAAAGATTCTCAGGTGCTTGAAGATCAGGCCAAACAAAAAAGTATGTGTGTTTACTGTCACATGCTGAAAAAAATTAGGGTCGGTAGGTAGGAAATTATTTTTTTTTTCATATTTTTTTTTTACCTTGAGTCTATGGGGGCAGCTTTGTGACTTTAACAGTGCTTAATGGAAAATGCTCAAAAAAACATTAGGGTAGGGGGGTAAAAATTAGGTAGGGTCGGGTGACAGTAAACTCACCTACTTTTTTTTTTGGCCTCACTCAAATAAAGTGAACTCCATTTGGCTCTTTAACAAATACATGAATAAGTCAAAAAAGCTATTTTATAGAAAGTTTTAATAACCAATATGGTTTGATCAAGATACTTTTTTGTTATTGATTTTGAAGATTTATAATGACAAATTCATGTAGAAGCTAGGTCAATGTTCACTTCAAATGCATGGCACCATTACCAAGGACGATTTCTTGCAATGCTAGTATTTCAGAAGGAAAGAAAATAGTGTCCAAAGTCTAGGTGGATCAATTCATTATGCAAGTTTAAGACCCATTTGTAGAGTTGGATGAGAATAGACCCATTGAGGGGGGGGGGGGGGGGGTTACTAAAAAGGCCAAACTTCCACAATGCAAACTGAAGAGGTATATAGCATGTTTCCCAAATTGAGTATAAATAGATATAAATAGATAAGTTTAAGCTTGAAGGTGGATAAAGCTTGACCCTATTACCACCCAAGGTGAGAATACGTGACCATTTACCAAACAAGAATATCAAATTCTCGATTGATAAACAATTTTTTAGCTATTTTCTATTTCTTATCTGTCTTTTTAGGGTAATGACCTTTTATATTTGTCATTTAAAATATTGATTTCTTAATCAACATTTTATTTTCCCCTTTAATTTATTGCAGTCATAATAACAGATGTCTGTTATTTTTTCATATATGATGAAATCAAACAAATTTTACATGAATCAGATTTAAAGTGATTTTGTTCAAATTGATTTGTAGTAAGAAAATAAATTAAATTTGACACTAACTGATTTACAACAAAATTGCATTAAAATCATCTTTTTAACAGATAGTCAAGTAATGTTTGAATATTTGTATTAATGGAAATAATGATAAAATTTTACAAAAGTGCAAAAACTCCCTCTAACATATTAAAAGGTTTCATTCAAATCAAGCATTAGCAACCTTGCTTGATGTTAAAATGTATTTAAGTGTACTGTTTAGGCCAAATAAAATAACAGGTGTAGATCCAGTAACCTCATTAAAAAAAAACTTGGTATGTAGGTTTGAAAACTTTTAAACCCCTCCCCAGTTCTAACTATCCCAAATTTCTATTGATTTCAGTATAAAAATAGTTTTTTTCATGGTGTACTGCATATTTAATAACCTGTGTAATTTGTGAAGCATATTAATAAAATGAATAAATGCAAATAAAAATAAACAAGACCAATCAATGTCTGGCCCTGCGTCACAGTTAGCAAAACGTAGATCCCTGTATGTTCTGGGCCCAATATGGACAGTCAATAGCTTTTGACACTTGCATTGTGCAGCTTTTATTATATATGGACTGTGTTGCTAACACACTTATTCCAAAACTCATTATCTTTTATTAACTAATAAAAAGTTTTTTTTTCATGTTCCAGTACAAAATGTAAAGAGAAAAACTTTATTCCCAACAACTAAGACCCCGTTTACACTTGTAAAAAGAAAGATCGATCTTTAATTGAATCGATTCAAAAAAGATCGATCTTTTTAAGACTACCTCTTGAGGTAGTCTTTTTTAGTTCGATTGAAGATCGATCTTTTTAGCATCGATTTAAAAAAGATCGATCTTTCAGTCTAGTGTAAACGGGGTCTAACATCAATTTTGACATTTTGCAACAATTAAGAGATAAAAAATCTGTCAAAGTATAAAGTAGTGTGATTTATTTTTTCGAAAAATTCAAGATGGCCACCTGACAGGCCTCAATAGATATATATTTTTTTCATCTGATTTATCGGTTAAAGTCTGCTGTTTTTTCAAAAAGATGCAACCATTATGCCCCTGAGAACCATTTTAGCCATGTGCTAAAATGACCAAATCTCAATTTTTGTAACGCTGTAACATATAAGGGCTGACCGAAAGCAAAGTTACAAATATGTTTTTGTACAGACCAAATAGCAGTCTTTTGAAAACATAGTCCATATTTATAGTCCAACCCTTCATTCATGTAAAATAGACCCCTAGAGTTGGTTATTTCTGAACGTTTCATCAACATACACAGATATTCCCATCTTTCACCCTTAATACGCAAGTATATGTCTTTCCCTACCCTTAAATTGTACTTGTATTGTGATCATCTGTTGTATCACATGTTTTAAATGTATTTTGTTTCATAGCAAACACATTCAGATTTTTAAACTGATTCCCTTAAAACTGGATTTTTAAGTACAATTATTAAAACATGTCATTGTTTCCTGGGGCTCACTGTGGCTAAGTCAAAATGTAAAATCCCAGCTTGAGCTTTTGATATCTTTGGCCTGATATGTTATTGTTTTTGAAATTCTAAAAGAAAAGGATAAAAAGGCATTACCTTGGACAATAGAACGCTTCAAAGTAACAAATTTCAGCATTTTAGAGCAGTCTGGAATACTGCCCAAGTTCAACCTGAGGGTACCAGAGGATCTAAAATTATGTATTATGAAAATTGCACTGTATTTGAAAGACAAAACATCACTATTTCAAAAAACATTGATACAATTTTAATTCCATCTACGTAAACTGAATTTTTTTTTTTTATTGTATCACTTATAAATCAGATGAATGTTATATATATATAGCTTTTGAGGCCTGTAGGGCAACCATCTTTGATTTTTGGAAAGAACAAAATTGCCTAAATAAGTCTTATAGGATTGTCTTTCAGTTGCACTCTGTGAAATCCTGCCAAAAACCATTCACCAATTTTTAACATACACACAGTTTAAACAAAAAATTCTTATCTAAATTTTTTTTTTATCTTATTATGAAACGGGGACATTGCTCCTTATGCAATCTAAAATGTAATCATAATACTGTCTGAAAAAACACATGAAATAGCTAAAGGGTAGTTATAAATAAGAGAGGAAACAAGTTCTTATGCCAAACACACCTTGATTTGTGAAATCATGGTGACTCTCCATGGTTCTAACATTATAAATTGATCAAGATGTCACAGACATAAACCCTACAGCATCTTTTCACAAAATCTTTATATAGATACAATTTCACCAAGATGCTGAGCTTTTCTATATTTCTCAAGAAGTATATTTTTAAATAACTTTAATAATCTGTTAGCAGTATAGGCCATAATAAAATAATTCCTAGATTATCATCCAAATTTCTTGAAAATAGGGGGAGGGGCGGACAAATTTTATTTTTTATCCATTTTGATAAAAGATGCTGCCATTCTTAAAGAAATTGACCATAATTTGCCAAAAAATCAAAATAATTTTTTTTAGGGGCCTGAAAAAATCGGGGAAGGAGGGGATGAGAATTTACCGGCAGGATATTTTTTACATTGGCCTTATCTAGAAAGACTTGAAAGTTCCTTGCAGCTAAATTGACAAAATAGTCCTTATATTTTTTTTATTTGACTATTACAGATCACTTTAAAATTTTTCTTTGTAAAAAAGTAATTTTTGTAATCAAAACTTGTTGAATGCTAGAAAACTGTTCACCACTAAATCTGTAAGTTTTTTTTTGTAATGATTTTTTACCATTATAAAACCAATTTGATATATAAAAAATCTACAGAAGGCTTCACATTATACAATGGTTAAAGACATTGAATTTAGTGTTACTGATGGAAAGGTTTTGTATTCAAGACTTCGCAAAAATTTTAGATATTTAAAACCAAATGCAGTAAGTTTGAGTTTGAAAGGCCTGAAAACTGCTCAAAATATATTAGCTTCTCATATTAAACAACCCACACTAATCTAAAATAACTCTAATTTACAGTGTCCAGGAAAACAAAGCTAAAACTGAATTTTTTTATGAAGGCATATATATTGCATGTGCCAGAAAAAAAAGATCAACTTTGTTTATCAAGTTGTTGTTGCTATCATGATCAATAGCGGAATTGTTTAATGCATTAGGACACAAAAGTACATGTAGTCTGTCTGGACTCTATAGAATGTCCATTTGTCAAGTTATTCATTGTTACGTTAGTCGGCAATGTTGCCTACCATTCAGTCTAGTAAACCTATTTGAACAGAGCAGTTGTGTTTCCACTATAACTCAATCACCGCCTACCCACATTGTCCCTATATTTTGGTGCCACGACCAATGGGGAAGTTACTAGCCATACAACATGGACACAGAAGATTTGCTTGACCACAACTGCAAAAAGTTGAAGATAAATGCGTATCGGAAAACTAGGACAGGGAGGAACTCCGTCTTCACTACTTGATAGCTAGGTCCAGTGTAGGAGACTCCTTCAGAAGCTAGATGAACAGGTTCTAGAAGAAACAGATATATTGCAGATAGAGGATGACATTGTTACCACAACCATGTTTAGGTAAGATTTGGACATTAACATTTAAACAAACTACGCAAGTACGCAATGAATCCTAAAGAAAAGCTGCAAAAGAAATTCAGACTTTGATGTGCCAGATTTAATGACTACAGATAAAGTCAACCAGCCAAACAATGTTTAAAGGATACAGCCAAGATCGTCAAAGTGAGTGTTGCAAGTAATTCAGACACCAAAGAGAAATCAGGTCCAAAAATTAAACAGAATCATACGAAGAAACAAGATAAACTTTCTATTGCAAACTACTTACATCTAGAGTCTAAATAAGAACTTTCACAGGAACAACAAGATCGCACACTTGGAAAGATGGAAGAGAGGCAATTCCAGATGACTTCAAAAGCTTATATAAAATGGGTGTGCAACAAGTTAGTTCATAGAATAAATTACTTTTGGACATTTCAAAACATCACTGACTGCAGCTTTTGAGACTTTTTCGATGGAAGATAGTAACAGATAAGGACGCAGATGACCCGTACACCTTTAAGGCCTTATGAACGCATCATTAGACATGGACTGCGATTAATAATCATCGCTTAGAAGAATATTAACTTTCTGTCTTATGTATATTGTTTTATTGTATATGTTTACATATCTTTAGATTTTCTTCACTTTTCTAGGCCCGGAGTATGTCCGGAATAAGCAAGGACTTGACTATAGAATGTCAAGTTATTCATTGTTAGGTCAGTCGGTAACGTTGCCATGCATTCAGTCTAGTAAATGTACCGTATAGCGGGAATTTTTCGTGAGGTTCTAATTTTCGCTATATTCGCGACCATTATTCTATCGCCAAATATTGAACCTGCGTAATATAGAATCAATATTAATTTGTATTGAGAATATAATGAAATCGCGAAAATAAATGTCCGCGTAAATAAAAACTAGGCCATTTGGTATGAAATCGCGAAATTTGCAGGCCGCGAAAATTACCCGCTATACGGTATTAAACAGAGAAGTTGTATTTTCACTATATCTCGATCACTGCCTTCCCTCATCGTCCCTTAATATAGTCATTAATGCAGAAAAAAGAAATTCTATTAGAAAAAGTTCTGCACTTACCTGAATACTATAATTTTCACCTGGAGATAAACAGAGAGTTACATTGTTGTAAGGCTGCAAAGAAAGAAAGAAAAAGCTTATTCATACATTGGTTTTTGCTAACGCTGAGTTTTTGAAATATGTTTTGGTTATGTTGGTCCTTAAGGTATAAATCAATTTTACTCTATTCAAGTTAAGTGTAATTTTCTAGATTTTTTGTCAGACCTCAGAAAATTGTAATAGACAAACAAGCAAGTCCCCAACATTTCTAAACCACTGTTTAAATGGCTATTGAATGATTAAAATCTGAAACAAAATTATCACATTAAACAATGGCTTTGACAAATACAACTTATTTTCTTTTTTATATCTGATGCTAAAGATTTATTGCAATACTGTATAGAAGATAAATTTCTTCCATAACCAGCTCTTCCAATGTGAAATAACCTGTCAGGTTGAAATGCATGCATGTGCAGCAATCTCACACTGTTCAAGAAACCAATAAGAACTTGGTATTCGATAGTTGTTGACATTTATCAGGTCAATAACATTACTTGTCAGGTCAATAAATGTAATGTTATCTTTAATTTTGTTTTGTTTCCAATGATGCTTTTCATACATTCTTGGAAAACCAACATTGTTCTTTTGCTTGCAACAGAATTTTTGGGGTCTTTAAATGTCTCATTTCACTACCCCCAACTTCCAGCGAGACACACAAATTTGAAAGTTCAGCCTGTCTTTTCCAAAAATCCAGGCAAAAAATCTTGACTATTTGATAACCACTAATAGAAATCATCAGCAACAGCACAAAAAAATACTAGAACTCCTCAAATGTCAAAACTTTATTCATCATATTATTCATTCAAATATTAGAACCAAGGTACTCTAAAGACCATTTTTATCAAATGTTTATATATATTGTATACATCAAATCTCTGTTTCTTTGTACCTACTAAAAGCAATTAATAACCATAAGTTTGTGCAATGGATGTTGAAATATCATCCTGTATGTTCAACAAATCATTGGTTTGGAAATTGAAATTGTATATTTGAACCATAAATATACCTTGAAAGTGACATGATTTGTTAAATCTATTACAGATGAATAGTCTTAATGATGAAAATCTAATTAAAGGATAACTTGATTTTCTTTGGTGTTTTTTTTTGCGTTTAAAGGGACAGACTGTAGCGAGGTTAAGTTTCGCACATTAAGTTAAAAATATGACAGAAGAGAATTTCAAACAGATATTTCATATGAGCTGCCTAGTGATTATGGAACTGACTTAATAAGTCTAAAAGAATCTCTCAATTTTCAATTCTATTATATTGTATTTGTTCAAAATAATATAAGTCTCTTTGATGAACTACTAGCAGATGGTTTCCATAGAAATTAAAGAAGAACCTCCTTTTACAGTCTTTTTACCAAGTGAATGTTAATACAAGGGGTTGCACCAAGTCATGCTAAGGATATCTCCACTATACCAAATCAAAAACAGGAAGTAGATGCGTGACTAACCTGAAAATGGGACTCTATTTACAATTTGAGAACTAAATTTGAAATCAATCAGTTAAGTAGAGGCTCTGATATTCAAGCGTAATGATTTTTTTATGCATATCTCTAATGGTGTATTTGAATTTTGAACACTTTATTCAAAAGGTGATATCTCCCTTGATAGCTGTCTGCATTGGACAACAGTGAAAATTCTTCATGCATATCTCCATATGATGAACTTCCTTCATGTAAAGTTTCATCAAAATTCATCAAGCAGTTTAAGAGGAGCTGTCTCCTTAAGAGGTCAATGTGGACAAATTTAAAGATTGACAGACAGGATGATCAAATATAACCCTCTAATGTTTGCAGCAGGTACAATGTATAAACCTAGGTATGTTTGATTTTATGTTTTAAAGATTCCTTAGCAATTACTTAAAACATTAAGCTATATGACAAGCACAGCATGATATAGTTGCAACATGTTATACCCTGTAAAACTCTGAGGTCTGCAGCATATTTAGATTAAGACACATAGAAGGCTTTCATTTAAGTTTTATGACAAACAGGACTTTCTAATCATCAACTTCCTTTCTTGTATGGTAACATTCCATCAGTTCTAGCTAAGTCTGGAGTTTACATATCACAAGTTCACAACTGATATGTTATTCCAGACGAGTGGGACTTTCAATTTATTTTTTAGAGCATCACATCTGACACAAAAATTGCTAACAAAAAGTACATTGCTCCTCTGTTGTTGTCTTCACTTAAGAAATTTTTTGGAAAACATCATAGACAAATATGGGATTTTTATCTCTCAGATGAGTGCCGATATTGGTTTGTCATAGCGTTTTGTTTTGTCCCCCTCTACAGGATTTGATATGCTGAATGAACCATAAGCATAGCGGTGGTCAGAGCTGTAGCAAGCAGGAAATGCTTACTCTTCCAGAGCACCTGAGTTTCAATCTAATTATGACTTCTGTTCACAATGTTGATTAATATTCAATTTTTTGTTTGTGTTTTTATATTTTTTGTTTCTTGAAGGACCTGCTGTTCTAATGTTTGTGTTTACTGGTTCTGTCTATGCTCATTCCAAATTTTGACATTGATCATCCTCTTGGTACTTAATATTACATCTTATACTGGAGGTCATCTGCAGCCTATGAGGAACTCTCAAAAGCTTTGTGACATTACTTTCAATTGAATCTATTTTGTTTTTGATAAGAATTTATATTATTGTAAAATTTCATAGGAATTGGCCACCTCAGAATACTATTAATATAGGAACGCTTAAGTAAACAGGCATCAACTTAAGTATTACAGGTATACTGTTACAAACCAAAACCCAAAAAATTTTGTACTAGACAGGCTTCCGTGGAAGATAAATGCCCCTTGCATCTCAGGAAGTGGCAGAGTTACAGTCATAAAAAAATCATGGTACACCATGCAGTACTATAGGACTATAGGACAAATCGGCAAAACAAAAACACAGAGGTTGTGGTTTCTAAAACTAGAATGGCGGTCTTCCATGCGTCTTAAAACATTTGGTAAACAGGAAATTGATGAGTAACGGGTATAAACCGCTTTAGTTGCCCGGAAACCTGCGACATAATTTTTTGTGACGCTGCAGGACGCAAGAAGACGGATAGTGTCAAAGTGACTCCTATATGTCGCTTTTAAACACGTTGCAGGCGACATAAAATTTAGGTGACATAGGACGCCACAAAACTATAGAGAATAAACACTATATGTCGCTTTGCAACACATTGCAGGCCACTTAATAAAAACAGTTTGAAGATAGAAAAAAGTATCACACTGTATTGAAGGAGCTTAATAAGCTAATATTTAAGCTTTTCTCTATCTGCTATAGTTTCTATTGGACAAGGCAAAAACATTAAAATATGCTCATGGTGACCTTTTATGGGCAAAAATTTGACAATCAAACTTTAGGCTGTTTTCTAAGTTGATTTTTAAAAAGCCTATTTTTATATCTATGGAGGTGGTGTCGCTTACACTAATTCCATGTCTCATTATTGTCTATTTAGTTGAGTGTTTAGCTTTTTTATAGCAGTTTTAAGATTGACACAGATTTCTCTTTTTACAGGCTATACCAAGCATTTCCCCAACTGGTTTTACATATTGATTATATTTCCCCCCTTGTTTCAAGGTTGCCATAAAACAGTATCATTGAATATTTCATAATTGGATATCAACTTCTGTATTAAATGTTAAAGAGTATTGGTAATGATGGTTTTTTTCACTAATGAATAATGAATAATTGATATCAAATTTATTGTACGTTAGTAAAAATGTACAATGAGTGTTTCAAAGAATACAATAAGAAGCCAAATTAAGTCTCCAGAATGCTTAGACATGTTGTTTTTCCCCATTCTTAATATGGAGTAGGCATTGCCTAAATGCGAGCATAGCTAAAAGGGACTACGTTTTGTTTATATAATGTATTTGGGCGAGATGGTATATGGGGCGATTAAGCTTCGAGACACGTTAGTTTCGTACGTGCATATAACCAAGACGAAACGAGCAGCTTATGTGTATTTATTATTTTAAGAATATTATTTTCTTGTAAAAAGCGCAATTAATTATTTTTTTAAACATTATTTCTTTTCTTATAAATTATTTTAACATTCACTCCGGTCCTGTAAAAATAATAACACTTTCCGGACCATAAAAAATCTAAATCAGCATTAGCAAATTTCTCGCGGAAACAAATACCGTAGAGCTCTCCGCTCGAGCGGGCACTTTGTGCCCGCTTGCGAGCTATGCTCGCTATGACTAAACAAGAGTTAACACAAAAGTATGCCTTGCCTGCTGGCACCATAGAAATACCTTGTTATTCCTCAAAAACTATCAAAGTCACTCAACCAGAAAATCAAGTTCCAAGTCAAAAGAATGGGATGCAACTGTGCTGAAGCAACTACTGGGACATATGCATACCTGGTTTCATCATCCTAGGACTTACAGTTCTTGAGATATGGAGGTGTTCATAAAACCTTAGCACAAAAGAAAAGCCGCCGTCGATAAAGCAACACCTTTGTCTTGCTCCATTCGCAGGTGCGACAAAAATTCAAGTGAACTGCATTAGGAATTATGATGGCTTTAAAGACATGATGTATGCTCTCAATAACAATATTGCTACACATAGCTAATGTCCTCCACAACCCCATTAAAGTTGAAAATTTACTAACATTTGACAAATCAAAATGATCAAGTATATATCATGACAAAGAATTCTACAAAATTTTTATCGAAATCTGTTGAGGGGTTTTTGAGGAGCTGAGGACTAAGAGTTCCTATGAACTAAAATGAACAAAGCCGATAAAGTCCCATAATTCCTATAATATTTGTCAAATCAAAATGGAAATTGGAATTGCCATACATTTGTATTATCAACTACATATCATGACAAACAATCCTACAAAATTTCATCAAAATCCATTGAGTGGTCTCAGAGGAGTGTTCCTCAATGACCTAAAATGAAAAAAAGTCAATAAAGTCCCATAATTCCTATAATATTTGACCAATCAAAATGGAGATGTCATATGATCAACGTAATATCATAACAAGAAATCCTACAAAATTTATCAAAATTCGTTGAGCGATCTCAGAGTAGTTGTGCTAACAAAAGTGTGATGGACGGACAAAGACCATTACAGGATCCCTCCATTGGAAAAAAATGAAAAAAGTATGGACAGACCAAAAAATTACTACCATAATAATATGTCCCCAAATTTTGTTGGTGGAGCACCTTAAAATCTTATTCATATTAAGAAACCAATGCACCTCACAACATATTCAATTATTAGAAAGACCACTGTATGTGTGGACCATTTTTTTAACATGCCATCAATGTCTTCACTATAAATAAAATCATATTTAAAGAGAATGTGCAGAAAGATTCATTGTAAAGGGTTGGGTTTTTTTTTTCATGACATGGTCAATGAAAGATTGAATTATGCAACTCCTAGACCTGCCTTCCCCTAAGGTGACTTGGGAAAAAAAATCATAATTAATGTTTTATTAGTTAGGATAATACTTTGTAGTTTAATAAAGTATAATAAAAGATATCTTATTTTTATGAAATCCATTACTTTAAGAACTATTAAACAACACTTCTGCCACACAAGCAATATCAGCTTAATGATACAGTATTATTTTTCTTTTATCTTGTAGCCAAGTGGGTTCACCAAAATATAGGTGACTTTTTTTAGAACTCATGTCACAAATAGGATTGTCTTATCATTTTCCTGACAGAAGAGCTGTTAAACATGATAAAACATCAATAATGAAACAGATAACAGATTATAGGCTTAATATCTTTTGTCTGAAATGTTTATATCTATCTACACATGAATTGCAAGTTTCTGTATATTGGATGTAAACACATCCTGTTACAACTTTCTCACTAATGTGCATGAAAGCATGCTCACATAGCCCATGCCTTCACATTTGATCATATTGGAGGTTCCTTTTCCAAGTCAACTTATTAACATGGAGTAGATAAGCAACAGACCTAAAAATGCATCCCAACATATGGGACCCCTAACTGAAGCTGTTTGCCAGATATTGAAAGCCTACAATTAATAGTTGCTGAGAAATCTGTTATGAAAATCTTCCACCCAGCTGACAGACCTGAAAATGTATTCCACCATATGGGACCCTACCTAAAGCTACATATCAAATATCAAAAGCTTACCAATCATACCGTAATTGCTGAGAAATTTTCTAATTTAAAAAATTTAGTGTTAGTCTGGTCCTTAAATAGGATGTAGATGTTGGAAAGACCAGAAAATTATGTATTTCACCATATTAAACCCTTACCTTCACTATATGCCAAATATTAAAAGCCTATGATTAATTTAAGATGAGAAATCTGTCACAGAAATTTTGATCAAGGACTCACGGACGGATGGATGGACAGACCAGTCAAAAACATTAAATCCTTTGCAACTTCATTGCATGGAGTATAAAAATATAAGGTGTAATATCTATTTTTATCTGTCTTCTGTTACCTTAATGAAATTTTAATATTGATTCACACTATTTCAAATTTTGTGTTACAAATGTACCTTTATCTATAATGAAATTCTCTATTTAGTAAAAACTTAGAACTACAAAACAAGCTCACTAAGGATACCCTTCACTTAAAATTTAATACTTGGAAAAATAAAAAGCTATCTCCTACATCTTTTATACTTTCTTCATGTAAAGTTTCAACAAAATCAATCATTTGGTTTAATAGATGGGCATACATAGACTACATTTTCCTTTCCATTTCTATGTAGGGAAAAATTAAAGCACAATTACCTCCTTTGCATGATTTCATCCAAAAGCAATTTCTTCGTGCAGGTGGTGGACTTCCGTTATGTTAAGAATCATGAAGAACCAGACCAGTTATTCGGTTATGAAGGAGATGCAGTAACAAGATAGATGGAGATATAGACAGATAGAGAGACAAACAGAGTGACTTACTATGTAAACTTTAGGGTAGAAGAAAAATGCAAAAACTAAGAAATTCCAAGGTCACACAATTCATGTTATATCTAGACTCTTTTTAATTTTTTTTTTCACTTAATTGAAAAAAAAAGTTTGAAATTTTGATTAAAAAAAGAATAGAAAACCCTTCCTGTACATGAAATTCAACATTTAAGAAAACTAGTTCCTAATTTATCATTTAATCATAATTCACATTAATAGTCATATAGTGAAACCTGTGTTGGAGTTTATTTTACACTAGGTGACAGGTGAAAATCAAAAGTAAACAAAAAATCTTGAAATAAATTAATGCAAACAATAAAATCACACCATTTGTTACTTTCAAAGCTTACTCAGTGATAACTTTAACTCAAGGTATCACAGCATGAACCAAAAAGACATATACAACAGCAAAAATGTTGGTATCTTCTTAACGGTCATGGTCAGACAAACCCCAATGAATGGGTTCCTTTTTAAACAGTTGCTACTTACTGGTTTAAATGAAGCCTCTTTGATGGTCTTTTTCTGGAGATAAAGACCGACCATGTGACTGTCAGCATGTGGGAAAGGTGGTTTGACAGCAACATTCACACAATTGTTGGTACCATCCTCTGTAACAGTAATTTCTGGTTTCCAGTTGTAATAGGGGACTGAAAAATATAAAAAAAAATATAAATATACAAATTTTGTATAATAAACAAGGACACCTTCAACATGGCTATGCCCCCCATCACATAAAATTACCACCCCCCCACCCCCCCCCCCCAAAAAAAAAACCCCAACAAAACTAATAATAATCAATATTATAAATAACTAAATTGAGACTTGTTTTGCAGCCCTGATGCAGATAGGACCAACACTCATTTCTTCAAAACATGTTGAGCCAATTTTGAGAAATTCATCCACAAAATGTTTCTTTGACCTTTGACCTAAATGCTAAAAGTCAACTAATTCCTATACTCCTGTAAAAACTCTTGTCAAATCGATTTGATAATGAACTTTATATGAACTTCAGCTAAAATCCTTCAGCAGTCTCGTGAGTTGAGCTCACAATGTTTTCCTGTGACCTAAAATGCATAAAGTTGATAAAGTCCCATAATACCATAAAATTGCTATGATCAAATAAATTTGACAAGAAACAATCCAAAAAAATTTCAACAAAATCTATTCAGTGGTCTCAGAGGAGCTGTGCCAACAAAGTGTTACAATGGCCTAAAAGGATTGGGTGCTGAATTTGGAGTAACCAATACACATGTATAAGTGTAATTTTAAGAGACATTCAAAAATTTATTGTATAAATAAATGCATAAAAAGTATCACTTTGGTACCATTAATAATGCATGATTATAAAATTTTATTTTTGTTTTTATTTTAAAACAGGTTACGAAACACATAAATTATTCATAGACTACTACAAATATAAGGCTTCCATCACATACACACATATAATTCTCTCTATGGAGCATGACCACTAATGATAGGACAAATTGCTTCAACTTAAATCTTAAGGATTTCTTCTAATTGATGGTGTCTACGAAACATTTTTTTATTCAGATGACCAAAACAAAATCCCTTTAAGGTCAATGAATCTTTAAAATATCAAATTAGACTATGTACTTTTATTATGGAAAATTGTATTGATCTCTCCCACATTGTGATACAAGCACATGTTGAAACAGTAAAATATATCTTTAAAATAAATTTCTATATGAAGTTCATTTACCAGTTACATTTTAGTGACATATTCAGACAACTCTAAACTTTTGGTGCCAGTCATCATAAACATAAAATAAATTTGTGAATATCCATTTTTAGGTAAAGAAAATTACAATCACCCTTTGTTTTCAACACAAACAGGTTCAAGGATGATCTTAACTGAATCTGATGGTGTTTCATCTAGGAGTCTGAATTCCTCAGGGAAAAACAGCTACTTTTGACTTTTACTCTTAACAATAAAAGATTAACTGAAAATTTCCATTGATAGGATATTCCAAAGTTTATTGGTGAGTTTTGGTCATTTTTTATATGGTAAAATATTATTTGCTGCAATAATTTTGACTTTATTGGCATTTTTAGCCAGTGTCCATGTTTCTTGGCAGAATCAGAAATTCAAACATTAATTTTGTACTAAACATCCTAACAAACAAGAGGCCTGAATTGCTCACCTGGCTTCAATGACTTAATGTAACAATATTTAACAATGCCAACAGCCCGTCATGACATGAAATCATTGGAAAGCTCTATATAGCTGAGTATTTCAGCAAGCAAATGTGTGGTACAATCTTTCACATACAATCCACTACTTTTGGCATGTAAGGGGTCATAACTCCTATAATGGTCATCTGTTAAATTTGGTCTAATGGACAATTTTGTAGAGTTCAATTGCCTGAACTTTTAAGCAAGCAAAACCTTGTCCCTATCTTTTATGGTTCACAATCTGAGTTCACTCTTGTTTCGACTGGAGTTCGCGTTGTTGATTGATATTCAGTTATTTTGTGTTTCCATGTTTTACATGTTGTCTGTTTTTGTCCTGTTTCTGTTGGTGTTTACTGGTTTTGTCTCTGCCCTTTCGGACTTTTGATATTCGGATACCCCATTGGTACCTCTGCTTCTTAAGGCTAAAACCACTATATTTGACGTTTAAGGGGCCATAATTCCTATAAGGGGTCATCTGACAATTTCAACCTAATGGACAATTTTGTAGATCTCAATTTGCTGAACATTTAAGCAAGCAAAACCTTTTCCGTATCTTCTATTGTTCACAATCTATAGCCAACATGTCATTCATCATACCTGCAAATTTCAGTTAAATTGGTTCAGTGGGTTCAGAGGAGAAGATTTTTGAAATTGTTAACGGACGACAGACAATGGACAACGACGGATGCATAGTGAGGGCATAAGCTCACATGGCCGTCGGCCAGGTGAGCTAAAAACCACACTTAGCATGGCCGCAATTGACCAAAGAGTTTTACAGAAGATTTTTGACAACAGACAATGACGTGACACAGATGTCAAGTATTGATCTTTATCAGGCTTTACAAACTTGCTTGCAAAAGCAGGTTATAAAATTCTTTAATAGAAATATGAAAGGGCTTCAAAGATTTTAGTTATATTGTTTCTTTTGTGAAAACAATGACAGACAAGATATTTTAATACAGAAAAACATACATGATAACCTTTTACAACAAATTACTCTATCCCTGTGGAATGACTTAAGTCCAATTCAAAGCCATTTCTAATCCCTGTTGTTATCACTAACATTGAACAGACCAACAAATAAACGGTTTAAACCAGACACAAATTGCTTTCGTGAGGTTTTTATGGATAATGACAAAGTGAAGAATTAGTAGAAATATATTACTTGTACTCTAAATGAGTCTTGGGTGACAAAGTTTTAGGACCTGCTAAACAAAATGATATATTTGTCTTTTTTTCTCCAGTCCAATATATGGTTTGTCTACAGACTGAATTATTGGGTCTTTCCTGTTGAGTTGTGGTTTATGTACTTAAAACTAGAGGCCCCAAGGAGCCTGAATAGCCCACCAGATCTCAAACTAAGTTTCTTTACAATTTTCAAGATAAAGTCCAAAAACTATGAAAATGATCAATTTTGATGATTAAGGGGAAATAACTCCTATAAGGAGTCATCCCACTACTTTGACTTAATGAAGAGTTATGTTGAAGGAGAGTTGCTTCTGATTGTCTTGATAGCTTATACTTTTTGAGTTAGAAGCTATTACTATAGCCCACCCCTATATTGACGCTATGTTACTATAAAAAGGTCATTTATAGAAATATGTGAAGGAGATGAATGCTATTTAGATTCTTAAGAGATTGAATGAAGAGAAAACACTTCAAAATTATTTTTCAGAGAGCTAGGTTGAAGTATTTAAGAGGGTATCAAACTGGAATAAAGTAATATTTGTGCTAAGAAAGAATCATTCATATTCTATCATCAAGCTTCTGTAATAGGTTGGTTTTAAGCATAAACAAGTAGGATTCATGTGTAATATAACCATTACAGACTTATAACTTATAAAGATTTGTTACACTTTGAAACAAGTTTGCAGTATGCTTGATTTCCTTATTGACAAAATATTCGTTACATTTGAAGGAGAGATTTTTCAACAAGTTTGCATTCCAATGGGCACAAAGTGTGCTTTTCTCCTCTGTGACTGACTATTAGACCAAGGTTATAAGTTTATACCTTTCATACAAGGCCTAAAAAATTCTTCCTTTGTTATCAGCCACTGACAAAAAAATTCAAAATTATGTTACATGAAATAATGATTGTTATAGTGATTGTTTTGATTAGTGTTTGGCTGGTTTGTTGTACTGAGATGATCACCTCAACATCTCCATTATGTCTTCACAACTGTGTTGTGTTTTGTGAAACTACCTGACCCATAGATGACAATGGAAGGGATAAGTTTGGCACACCATAAAACCTGGTTTAACCCACCATTTCTTTTAAAATGCCTTTACAAAGTCAAGACTATTGCAATCTTCAATTTTCTGGTAAGTTTTTCTTTTCTCGTCTTTTCTCATGGACATTTGAGATGGATCCTCCAAGTTCAGTAATTGTTATTACCTTTATTTAAAAATACACATTCTATTGACCCCTAAATGATATTGATTTCTGACTTAATCCTCTGTGAATGTCACTTTACTAGGTCCATAGAACGATGTATTGACTTTGTTCAAAGTCCATTAATGATAAATTTTCAATGGAATAACAGAAGCCTCCTGTTGAATAATCTATTTTTACCATTTTTTGAATATTTAAAAACAAAAAAATGAGAATAAGACTAGAAAGCTTTAAATCAATATTTTCTATTTCCATAAAGGGGAATAACCATCTAATTGTTAGCTTGCTTGCAAAGAAACAAATCAATACTACTTACAGTATTTCTTTTTACAATAAGACAAACTTGCAATACATCCAAGCCAAATTCTTTAAATGGGAGTCAAGAATCAAACCAGATCTTAAATTACAACAGACCCAACCCTAGTTTAGAGCTATAGATGAGCTACACAGAATCAACAGCAGAGGATGTATTCTAATTCACGAAATGCTTTTTAAGATTTAGAAATACCACACTTTTTCTCCCAGAGAGATCTTCATAAATGTTTTGCACTTGAAACATTGGATTACAAAAGTAATCCATTAGTTTTTAATTTTCCTTCTTTAATCCCTTTGATAATTTTTGAAAAATCAATAGAAAGCAAAAAAACCCTAAATGTTAATGCGTTTATAACTGTCACACATAACCTTAATAGGAATTCATTATCTCTTCTAAAGACAATCTCTACAGATGAACAAAGACATCTACAAAACCCAGCATTACTGTTTGGGAGCATTGTTATATCTTTCAATGTCATATATTCAAGGAATTGATAGGTCATCCTTGAATTCTCAATTGTAAATTCTGTTTGTCATGTCTACTAACCACATGACTACTAATTAGCATAACTTGAAGAGAAAAACAAGAGATTATGCTTTTAGAGAGTCCTTGAGTGGTGTGTTGAAAATTAACAAGGATTTTACACAATAGGTATTAAAAACATACTAGCATTAATGAACTTTGCATTTTCTGCCTTAGTGTTGAAGCCAACTCTATTATGAAAATATGGTATTTCCAAGTCGTAGTTTATTTAAGTTTTAAGAAATATTTTATGAGCATAAAAAGAAATGTAAAGCCTTTTTTTATTTATCTCCACTGCACTTGGGGAATTATAAAACAATAAGATAAATGTACTTGTATAATGACTTATTTTAAGTCCCAAAGCTGCTGCGGAATTGTCAAAGTAAAAAATGACTAGATTTAGTTAAAATAAGAATTAGGTGAGCGACACACCTGAAATCAAATACCACAATATGGGACCCCATCCTGATGCTCCATACCCAGTATGAAGAGGCAGTGATTAGAAATTGCTGAAAAAAGCAGTTATTATATAGATATGTAGATAATTTCCTCACCTCCTGTCTGACATTCACCATTTAAAAAAAACAGCAACAAAAACAACCTGGATATCCAGCCAAATTCTTACAATTTTACACATTTTAACAAAACCCTTACAAAAGCCTGAATTGGTGACCTGTCCTTAAGGTTCTTTTTTATATGACATAACACCTGAAGGACTTAAAATGAATGATACAGTTTCTTTACCTGAATATTTAAGAAAGTAATAGCTTTTCTCTATCCGCAATAATTTTCATTCTCTCTAAAAAAAATATTTAGATTTTTAAGCATTATGATGCCTATCAAATAAGGGTAATTTGTCAACTACAGTTTACTGGAATCTATTGTTCAACTTCTTGAGCTGAACATTAAAGCAAATAATAGCTTTTCCATATCTGCAATAGTTTTCATTCCATTGAAACATAAAGAGTTATAAATTGCTTAGTGCATAGCCCATACAAAAGTGTCATCTGATGGCCCAGTCTTATCGAGACTTTTGTTGAGCTTCTTAAGCAAGAAACAGTTTTTCTCAAACAGCAATAGAAAAGGCCCTTTAAGCACATCTGATCAGGCTTTATAGCTTTACTAAACCTAAAGTCAGAAAAAAAAGACTCTCAATCATACCCTATTTTTCAAAGCATTATTCTAACCCAAAAATCTTTCAGTCAGGTGCGTGATTCTAGATTTTCAAATCTTCAGTCTATAATTTAAATGATGAAAATTTTCAAACCTTACAAAACATATTATTCAAGGAGATTCAAAGTAGATTGTAAAGCCTTACAGCAACAAGGTCCCTAAGATTAACAACGACAAAAATAGATAAAAGGAATCTTTCTAAGTGTATCATTATTGATTGAGTAACTTTGACAAGCTAACATCAGAGTCTTTACAATTTTAGATGCCAATCCCATATCAGGTATATGTAATTACATATATATATCAAGTCAAAGAAATTTGAGAAGCCCTGATGGTTTTGAAATTAGAGAAAAGATGGATGTGGTTACAGAATAATCTGTTGTCAACATCTTCTATAAAATTCATCATGTAATTCCAAGTAGATCTTCAAAGAAGCACACTTTTGAAATTTTTCTGATCAAAGTTCAAACAAGTTATTTCTGAATTATTTGAAAAATACAACTCTATAAAGTTTTTTAGATTTTTATTTTAAAAATGTTGTACTTCCATTCCATCCATCATTTCTTTTTTAGTACACTGTGTAAAGTATTTTGTAAAATTGAAGTGTTTTATGTAAAGCATTCTATAAAGGGTCCCTGAAAAAATATGCTTCTCAAGGGAGTTCCTTTACGTTTTGTTGTTCTCGTATAGTACTCTTGTCTCAGGTTCTCTCTTGGTGAATTGAACTTTTATCGATTTGATTTTTATAGTGTGTTATTTTTTGTGCTTTGTACAAGATAAACAATAGGGGGAAGGTTGGGCCCAAAAAACTAGTTTAACCCCGCCACATTTTATATGCGCCTGTACTAAGCCAGGAATCCTTGTCAAAGCTTTTGTTTGTCCTTGTCTACTATCTGTTTTTTGTTTTATGTCCAGAAATGGGTCTTTCTTTGATATCCTAGGGATTTGTTTGAATCTTATGTATTGTATTTTTAGTCTACGGCCAATGCAAGACAGCGAGCAGTGACCTCTGGTCATGTTGAAGACTGCTGGCAGTTTTCCATTGTGATTTTTTAAATTGCTGTTTCTTTAACAGGTCGAAGATTTTACCTTTTAAGGATAATGTTTTCGTCAAACTTTTAACCAATGGTTTTTGAGAGAGTATAAATAAATATGATTGCCAACACGTGCTTTTTATGAAATAATTTAATATATTAACATGACTCGCAAAACAAATCTTTAAAATGAGCGGTGTTGTATTTGTATTAATGTCATATTAAAAATAAACATTTAAAAGAAACACTTTTTCACCCAAACAGCTTTGACAAGTAGGGAGATTTTACAGCCATGTTTACCTTTTTGATTGTCCATTGACCAATACACTTAATAAAATAGAAGTCAATAAGTGGAACATAACATTACTTTATAAGGAGAATTTACCCATGTTAAACAAAATAACGTTTAAAACCAATGATATTTGGTATTTGCAAAATATGAGCGAGGAACTTAAAGAATACATGTTTATGTTAGGAACTTTTCTATCAATCCAACGAAAAAGTTTTACCATTTTTCCCCATTTAAAAGGTCAATCTTTTACAATTTTGATTGATTAATAGGTCAAACGAAATCTAGAAAACCCGACCTGTTTAATGTTGGTTGTGTTGCCTGCACTTATTCCACATCTCTTTATGGTCTTTCAGTCTTTTCTTGGTTTTAAAGATTAAATTTATTAACCAGTTTCACCAACTATGAAATTTGGTCCTTATTTTTTTCCTTATAATTTCTATCTTGTATTATGACTTTTTTGACAAAAGCCAAGGAAAAATTTTTTTTATATGACCTTCATCAGCAAATATCAATAAAAAAACACAAATAAAGTTCTCTTGATTTATATCTGAAAATCAATGAAGTTAGATATCTGTAAGTTTAGAAAGACAATAAAATCAAAAGTCAAATAAGTTTAATGAGACTGCCATATGCTGATGAATTAGCTGGAGAGAAAATCAAAATCATGTATTCTCAATGCCAAGTAAGAAAGAGGGTAATTCATGTCTGTGACATCTTAGTATGTCATGACAATGAGACATCAAGCTGTGCAAATGGATGTCAATTTCTATCAAGACAATGCATAATTGAAATAACATGCCATATTCCAAGGGAAGCTTTCATAATTTTATGGAACTTAGTGACTTTGTGAAACTCCTGGGTAAATATCCCTTATTTGTAAAGGATTCATGATATGACATTAAGAGACCACTATTTTATGCATGCATATATGAGTTGTTGTCATGAAATCTGTGTATAAATATGGAATTTTTAAGCTTCTCTCATATCCTTTCGCAATCCCCTACAAAGAATTTCAGAGGAAGACAAGTTTTTACATCATTAAAATTGTGTATCAAATCTCAGTGCAGGTATACTTGTGTTAACTTAGAACTACAGTTTTTGTTTTTGTGAGAAAACTAGTAAACAGACAATGCAGACGACAATGACAATGACCAAGATAGAATCATATTTTTTATTCCTACATGCTGGGCTGCCCGTAACATTGATCATTTTCTGAACCAAAAATTTTTACTTTCAAATTGTGAAATCCCACCAAAAGGGGATATTTTAGTCTGGTTTGAAATGTGTTTTTAATTTAAATATTTTGCAAAGAATCTGATCTTTTAATGGCATTTTACATTTAAGTCAATCTTTTATTTTCTAAAATGTATCAAATTGAATTCCTCTTAATTCAAAATGAATAGATCCCTTGTAAAATTTTATGCTAGATGTGAATTTTTCTAAAATAATTGTCTGTTTTGCAAGTTGTTTTTAACATTGGAAACTGATTACATGTATCCACTGGATACAGAAAATACATTTCTATTTTTGCAATATAATACCTGTGCCTTCCAGATGTATACTGATTGATTCCATTGACCAGTTTTTGTGAGGTTTGGGGATACTGGAGACTGACAGAGTGACGGAAGCAGGGTTGCTTGACTTGATACAACTAAACTGGAATGTAGTGTCCTACAAGAATAAGATGAATACCTTTAAAATACACATTCTTAATGCTTTGTAAAAATTTTCAATAAGAAGAGATACCAGTCCTTTTATAGCACATGTGAATGTTTGTTGTTTCTCGTGGTATTTAGCTGTTAATTTAAAAACATCTTGTTAGATTAAAAAACAATCTGTAAAAGTTAAAAATGGCCGGATTTGGTTACACAGAAAGTTGGTGAGTAAGAGACTGCCTGAAATCAATTCCCACCTTATGTGAACCCACCCTGATGCTGGATACAAAATATTAAGTGATAAGTAATTGTTGAGAAAACTGTTACAAAATTTTCCTCCCCACCCACCAGACATTCACCATTTTATAACCCAGATTTTTCACTCCATGAAATCTGGCCAAAAAGAATTTTTTTCAGAACAGCTCAATAAAATAATGTCAATTTTTTTGTCAAATACTTACTGACTTAGGTCCAAAGAGAATGGTCACTTTGGACAATTTCAAATTAAGTTTCACAATATTATGAAATATATGTCCAAAGTTTAAGCTAATGTTTTCTAAGTATTTTGGAAAAAAAATCTTAACAAGGCTTTATAATTTAATAATGGAACACTTTAAAACAGGCCTTTTATAAACTTAATACATCATCAAGATACCAGTAAACAAATTTATAAAGAAGCCTGTCACCTGATGGTTCCCTAACTAAATAAACACTGTTCAATGATGTATGCAAATCAGTGCTGGATTTGGCAACAACCAGAAAAAAAAATCAATCAAAATATCATGTAATACAACTACAAGACTTTACTAATTGACTTAAAATTTGTCAACCTTGAGAGTCTACAGTCCAGACTGTCAATATTAGTTAAATGCTGATGATGTAGTAGGAAATCGTACTTTAAGATTGCACTTTTAAAGAATAAAAAAAACAATAAATTAGGATAGCAATGTCACCAAGCTTTAAAATTGTATCACATCATTTTACCAACCTAATAATTTGAAATAAAAATAAAATGAAATAATTTTGCATTATAAAGCATCCATATATTTTAACTTTGGAACACTAGATGTTCTTTCAGATTGCCTTTTTGGACCAGAATTGCAATCTGCTTTGCCTGGAATTTTGTTGTCATTTTACTTTCTATGTGTGTGGTTATGTACTTCTATCTACTATTTTGTTACATTTTTTAATGATCTGACTTTATCCTTAGCAGTTCCTTAAAGTAACAAAAAGAACTAGAATTGCAATTGCAAGCAATAGCAGATGTCACCCAAGTTGCATCTTGTTCACCATCTCCAAATTAGTTTAGGGATCCGTCTGGTGAAAAATGGGTTAAGCACTATTAAAGTCAGAAAAAAATGGGAAATCGAACCCCCCTCTTCACCTTTTCGAACCCCCTGTTGAGAAATTCTGGCTACGGGTATGATATATATATATATATACATGTAATTCAAATCTTTAAGCTAAACATCTTACATAAGCATCAACAGAGTCTGTCCAGGAACTGTTGGTCAGGTTGAGGAAGAAACACCAAGGAGCTCCTGTGATGAAATGTCCTTCATGGTCTTCATATGTGTTCACACGAAGAAGAAATCCCTTCAGGGAACGAATGGAAGCTGAAAAAAATGCATCATTATAAACAAAATGGTTTTAAAATGGTTTAACTCATCATTTGAATTACAATAATTTGAAACAAAAACCTTCAGTTTTTTTTAGATAATTTTATTTTAATAGATACATGTATAACTAGGAAAAAAGATTTTTGTTTCCTTATTTAATGCTAAACAATTTGCTTTCATAAACACTTCACAACAGATTTCAAGAAGATTCCTACTTATTGGCTGGTAAAGAAATAGCAGTTTTCAATGGAAAATGTAAGTGGTCTATATCTAGCTAAGTATTTGGTTGAAGAAAAGGGGAGCATTCAATTGCAAAAAGTCCAAAAGGGCAAACTTCCAAAGACAAAACAAGTAAACATAAATGAGAACAGCACAAAGAAATAAACACCATAAAACACACATAAACATTGAATAGCAATGAACAATATCATGATGAGAGTAAAATCAGGTGCTTCAGAGGAGTAAGCAGTTCCCGCTTGCTATAACTTGTTAAAAGGAGATGAACAAGTAACAGGCGAGCATTAGAATGAGGCTATATGCAAAATATCAATACACTGCAGCATGTATATTTTGTAGTTGCACATAAAACTGAGGAGGCAAATTTTTGTGATGCCACAGCACAACACAGGAGACAAGATTACAGATAATGCCAAAGTTAAACTTTTTTGTCACTTTTGCAACACATTGCATGCAGCATTATAAATGGGAAAAAACCAAAATCATTGAATGGAATAACCAATCCCAAAATGAAGAAGAATATGATGCTCTGCCTTGCATCATCTTCTAATTTCTGCAACATTTTAGCCATGAAGTTATTGGTTATGATGTTTTTTATGCCATATCTAAGAAAGTAGGGGGGGGGCATTTAGTGTGAGGGTCAGTTAGTCCGTCCTAAATGTTGTAAGATTGGGTATTATGATTTTTGGACATATTCTTCTTGTTTGTAGCTGTGTGTTACAGTGTATTAAGTGTAATCATACTTCCTTAACTGAAATCATAACTTAAACCTGTAGCTAAATGAAGTTGATTAGACAAGTCTTATGCTTATGAATTTCATGATGAAAATATAATTTTTTCATGAAAAAGTAGCTTAAAAGATGCAACAAATACCTACTTTATGTGTGGAATAATTAGATCTAGCATATAAATTTCATGGTTATTAACAATAAATCCAATTTGTTACTGTTCACAATTTACATAATCTGGGATGTTGATTATTCAATGAAGTCTATAAACCAAGGTCAAATAACTAGAATCTTGATAGAAAAATTGATATAAAATGCAACAGCTAACTTAAAGACCTTGAGTGACCTAGATTTTACACGAACTGAGCAAAAAAGCAGTTCTTTGTGAAAATAGTTTCTTCTATGATAATGTAAATAAGAGACAGCAGTTCAAAGTAGAGGTCAGTATAACAAATACATTACAAGACAAGTTTTCAGCTATAAAGGCAAAATATCTCTTTTGTATTAAAGGGGTTTCAACTAAAAATGGTACAATGTTGACCCTAGTGTAGTCAATCAATTCATCATTTGTAAAAGCAACAAAGGGTTGCACTGTAAATTATGCTAAGCATACCCCCACTGGACCATTCAAAAAACAGGAAGTAGATAATCGACTGACCTTGCAAGGGGAGGCATGAAACATTAATCATAATGCTTAAGCTGTGTACCATATATGAAATTCATCCCTTCTGTAGGAGCAGAGAAATCTGTTACGAAAATTTTTCCATTTTTGACCAGTTGACTCGAAAACCAGGAAGTAGATGACCGACTGACCTGGAAAGGAGAGGCATGGTTCAACTCCTCATGCCTAAGCTGCATACCATATTTCAAATCAATCCCTTCAGATTTGTTACAAATTTTTTTCCATTTTTGACCCTAAAAATAGTCTAAATTGGCTCGGAAAACAGGAAGTAGATCACTGACAGAACTAGAAAGTATAGGAAATGCACATCCTATCATGCTAAAGCTGTCTACCAAATTTGAAATCAATGCCTTCAGTAGATGCAAAAGACAGACAGACAGATGATTGCAATATAGCCCCCTCTCTTATAAATAAAGGTAATAACAAAACTACCGAACTTGAATGATCAATCTCATAGTCCAGAGAAAATGACAAAAACGAATCAGTCATACCGGAGAACTGGTGGATCGCAATGGTGGGGGTATAAAATATTTTTTCTATCTGCTATAATTTTCTATTTTTAAAATGGCAACAAAACATAATTTATGATGTTTTAGTAGTCAATAACCCCCATCAGAATGATGTCATCTGACAACTTCCATCTATTGTGGACATCCTCTCAAATGTGTCTGTAGTCACTATGTAAAATCTTAGAAAGATTCTGAGTTTCAATTATTAGTTTCAGCTAACATGTAACAGCGGGTGACTTTTTCATTTTGCATTTAGTGCAAGGTCTGTATTAAGAGAGTGATCACAAAACATTGGTTAAGAAGTACATATATTTTAAATGCAAATAAACAGAATCAAATAAATAATTTTAGCTAATATTAAGACATGGCTAGTTGAAATTATTCTATGATTTAATGTTCAATTTTTGGTGCATATGGACTAAAGATTGAAATAATCAACAATTCTATCAAAAAAGAAACCTTACTTCTAGGAAAAAACAATGTATAGCTAAGAACAATGAAGCTCTGAATTTTCTACAAGAAAGTTTTTCTTTTTCCTCCTACTGTTTTACTATGCACGATATTTCTGTCTGTAATGCATAGGTAAAAAAATCTTTGTGTCATTGTTACTTGTAAGCATAATATTTTTTTCTATATCCATATAGGCATAACCTATTTATGAAACAGAAAAACAGAAAGGCTCTTTCAAAAATAAAGAAAAATCACTTTATAACTGTATTTGAAGATAACCTTTAGACCACAATTTTGTGATCAACTTGTATTTGTTTACAATCTGGGGAACATTTTGACTTCACAATAGAAATTAGCAGTTTTAAGGAAATTTTTTTTTAGCAATGGGAAATTTCAATAGGGACAAAGACAAGAGGCTCCCAGGAGCCTGAATCGCTCACCTGGTCTTGATGTCAACCCTATGAGGACTTTTGTATAGCTAAATTAGCTGAATGTTTAAGCATGAAAAAGCATTTCTCTGTCTGCAATAGTTTTCATTCTAAATAATCAAAAACACTATTATTCAACTTTTAAGGGGCTGTAACCCCTATAAGGGGTTATCAGACAACTTCAGCCCTATGGAGACTTTTGTAGAGCTAAATGAGCTGAACATTTAAGCAGGCAACAGCTTTTCTCTATCTGCAATAGTTTTCATTCTTTAAGCCCGTGAAAAACACTATTTTTATATTTTTGCCTTTAAGGGGCTGTAACCCCTATAAGGGATCATCTGACAACTTTGACCTTATGGAGACTTTTGTAGAGCTAAATGAGCTGAACATTTTTAAGCAAGCAACAGCTTTTCTCTATCTGCGATAGTTTTCATTCTATAGGCCAAAAACACTATTTTTCGCCTTCAAGGGGCTTTAACCCCTATAAAGGGTCATCTGACAACTTCGACCCAATGGAGACTTTTGTAGAGCTAAATGAGCTGAACATTTAAGCAAGCAACAGTTTTTCTCTATCTGCAATAGTTTTCATTCTATACACAATGTAGGCCAAAAACCCTTTTTTCGCCTTTAAGGGGCTGTAATCCCTATAAAGGGTCATCTGACAACTTGGACCCTACGGAGACTTTGGCAGAGCTAAATGAGCTGAAAATTTAAGCAAGCAACAGCTTTTCTCTATCTACAATAGTTTTCATTCTATAGGCCAAATCAACATGCAAAAATGCTATTTTTCACCTTTAAGGGGCTGTAACCCCCTGACAACTTCGACCAAATGGAGACTTCTGTAGAACTTTTGATGCTGAAGCAGCAGAGTGGCATCAGATTTCATCTATCTCTTATACTTTTTGATTTACAAGCCAAAAACAGTAGTCTGACCCCCCTGGTCTATTTTAAGTAACGGTGGCCATTACGGATCAAAAATCGAAACACAAGTTTGGCGAAGGACACCCTAAGGATCATTCATACCAAGTTTCATTAAATTCTGTTCAGTAGTTTCAGAGGAGATTTTTGAAAAATTGTTAACAGACGACGACGACAGAGGACGACGACGGACGCCAAGTGATGGTATTCGCTCACAAGCTAAAAAAAAAAGGCAAAAGTTGAGAGATGTAAGATAACTATGCAAATCAATCTAAGCAAAATTTATTTAGGAACATACAATTTCTGATTTTCCCATTCTCCAGACTAGTCCTTTTACAGACAGTAAATACTTTTTTGGATTTGCACCTTCTGAAGGGCAGGCCTATCTAAAGATTAAAAGACCATTGGGGAAATGCTCAGTAGGTCAGCATTATTCTGAAGGACAACACATGGGAATCAGATCAGCTGCCTGAGACCTCACTTTTCAGTGTAAAATTCATACAAACTTTTTATATCCAATCAAATTGTCACAAGTTATTGATAAAGAAACTTTATCAACCAAATGAACTCTTTTATGCATAGAAAGTAATAAATTCATTGTTAGTATTATTTATAATATTTTATGGTTATCTAATCAATTTGATTTTTAGAGAAAATTATGGAAAATAATTATCTAATCACCATTTAGAAAGGGAGAATTGTTACTTAAAAAAAAATCAAAGAATATTCAACACCCTAGCAAATTTTATTTTAACTTCCAACATTGTCTTAAAATGTGTAATTTCAATGCATGGTTAAAATTAAATATACAGAATGGCGGTCCATCGATTTACCCAAAAACACCCAAAGATACCCAAAAACACCCAAATATACCCAAAAACACCCAAAATAAAGAAGAACGTTCCGAGAAAATTGAAAAGACGTCGTTTTTGTGCTGTAGACGCGTAACATAAGATTTCAAGCAAAATTTTTCGCTTATCAAGATGTACCTTTTTATATATTTAAGTTATACATGTCATATTAAAAGAGTCCTATGATTATGGTATAATAAAATTATACTATATACTCTTTATACTTGAACCGTTGTCTTCTTTAAAAATCTCAGTTTTAATTAACTGGTTTATTGATGAAATTACACCCGTAAGGGTCAAATCAACATACATTGATATTGAATACAAAACAATACAACATATCATACAATAGCGTAACATAAAACATAATAAGACAGCAAATCAAAAACAAACAAACAAACAAACACACACACACACATGTTATGAACCTGCCTGACAAGGATCTGAAGCCCTGAGTTCTATAGACTGTTTAATAAAGCCTCCAATATGACAAACAAGTTCGGGGTTGGGGTTTAAAATGATCAGCAGTTTATTTAATGTATCGAGACATTCAAATGTAGACAGTTTATCATTTAGAACTTTTAAAAAATCTGAGCGAATGGCTGAATTTATTTCACAATCAAAAAAGAAATGTTGCTCATCATCCAAACTTTTACACTTTTTGCAGAGTCTTTGCTCTCGAGGAATTTTCATATATCTGCCGACTTCTATACCTAAAGAATGATCACTAAGTCGAAATTTGGAAATCAATCTTCTATAATTAAAATTATTATGTTTTAAGTAATTATCGGAATTAAAACTGTGTTTAATCTTTCCGTAAAGATAAAGTTTCGATGAATTATCTAGTTTGGATATTTTATCTAGGGTAAGCTTTTCATAAGTATCTTCTACTAACTTCTTTGCATGACTTTTAAATGTAAGTGTAGTAGAATTAAGGTCTTCAACATTTAAATTAACATCTTTCGATACTCTGTCTACATAAGAATACCACGAATAAATACCTTCATTGTGCAGCGTTTTATTAACTTTAAGAGATTCAGTCACAAGAGGGTTTACATTATTAGAACTTATCCTATGAAGATAAACTAAAGATTGTCGTTTTATAAAAGAATCTAGTGTGAATCTGCATAACTCGTTTCTTGCACCTATGTTAGAAGCTGTCTTTTTCAAACCTAGAACAGCTTTACAAAATTTTGAGTGAATTTTTTCGAAAGAATATTTTTCGCTCAGTGACAGGACATCACAGAGTGAATTGTTAGCTTCTGCTCTATTGAGCGCCTTAAATGTTGAATTAAAATTATCCATGAACCAAATTTCTGCATTGTATGCTAAAATTGGTCTGATCAGAATATCAAAAAGCTTACATGATAAGCTAGTAGGTACAAAGTGAAAATATGACATATACTTTCTAAGTAAAAATAACACTTTTGAACCTTTTTGAGAGAGTTCTTCTGATGTTCTTGTAAAACTACCCTTAGCGTTTATAACATTTCCAAGGAACTTAAAGTCCTTTACTTCTGATAAAATATTCCCGTTATAAGAAAATGGAGTTGATTCTGCATTTCCATTTTGAAATATCATAATTTTTGTTTTGCTAGTGTTGACAGTTAATTGCCATTTACTGCAATATTGTCGAAGTTTATGTAGGGCATTCTGTAGGCCTTGATGTGTCTCGGATAATATAACCAAGTCATCCGCGTAGCTAAGAGTTTGAATTTTTGATTTTTCAAGGCATGGGGGATAACAAGTTGTATCAAAAATTGTATACAAATCATTAATGAAACAGTTAAATAAAGTAGGGCTAAGACAATCTCCTTGTCGAACCCCTCTGTGCGTAGGAAAAAAAGTAGAATGTTGGTTTCCATTTTTAAGTGCAGACTGAGTCAAACTGTACATATTTTTTATGGTTTTGTACAATTTTAACCTATGTTTTCATTTATTAATTTATATAATAGACCATTGTGCCAAACAGAATCAAAAGCGGCTTTTAAATCCACAAAACAAGCAAATATTTTTTGTTTTTGCTTCTTTAAATACTTTGTGACTAAAGTTTTAAGAACAAAAATACTGTCTGATGTTCTATGGCTAGAGCGAAATCCAAACTGATAATTAGAGAGTTTATTTTCATAATGTTTAATTAATCTTTTATTAAGGGCACAACTGTATAGTTTTGCAAGACAATTTAAAATAGAAATACCTCTATAGTTGGCAATGTTTGTTTTATCTCCCTTCTTGTGTTCTTGTGAACATTAAAAACAGTGACGACGTCTCTCTTCTTAGTCCGTCCTACAAAGATGCATGCGTCGAATGTGCAATAGATGGCCAGTATTCTTCTGCTTGGACAATTATGGCTCTGTGTGATGTTACGCAAAAGACAATAAAAACTTTATATCCGCCGTGTAATGGAACAGAGGACCTTGCCTACAAGACACTCAACACTACCTACAATCCAAGGAACGTTTGGGCGAATGGCACGATCAAGATTATGTGGACGTCAACCAAACTGATGCATCGTGGAATTTGGGTCCCAAATCATTTCGTACCTTTGATTACTGTAGACGGGAAAGACGAGCCATCAAAAGCGACTTCCACAGTTGAAAACGAACCAGCCTATGTCTGCCAAGAAACAGAATTTGCCTGCGACTTAGATATGGAAGGAACGTCTGATTCGTCTTATGCGGAGACCTCCCAAGTCCATACAAACTCGACGATGGTTAACTCTCTTGAGGACAGTAGCGGTCACGACTCTAGTGCAGTAGACACACAGACCATTACAGATTGTTCAACCTCTTTCCAGTCTGTTGACAGCACTTGCGAACAAGAAACTCTATCGCCGTTACTAAGGAAGCTACCGGATGAAGGATTGTCGTCATGCGATTTGTACAGTTTGGTTACGAACGATAAGACCGAGATTTTGGATAAAGTTCCATATGGGCGAAAAGATAACTGTTTCGTGGTCGTTGATAATAAGAACAATTTAAATCGTAAAAATGACAATAAAAAGAATGTATTCTGGGATGATTTAGGAATATGACAGCGAACGTTTCGTGAAATACCTCAACACAAAAGTGAAACCTAAATTAGAACTTAATTTCAGGAATTTGGACAAAACAAAAAACAAAACAAGCCTAATGAATGGACCAATAACAACGCAGAATCCATACACAACCTAATGAAAATTGATACTGATTGGAAGATTCAATCCACGCCGTCTTTGATAGATATTCTCGTGAATATGATGAAACTGCAGCTGGTAGACCTGAAGCGAGCTATGTATGATAGTGGGAATTACAGATTGTTTGGGGTGTACAGGAAATTTAGGATCCGTGAAGACGTGTTTAGGTCTAAATCAGCCGAAGAACAGAACAGGTATTTTAGCAAGTTTTTACAGTTTATCCCTAAAAAGTCCGATGATGAATATATCACTTCTTCAAATGGAATGTATTCTTTGTTGAATAGAGTTAAAGGCGTCGCAAAGAAACCTGGCCAGCGAAAGCGTGTTGTTAATGCAAAGACTCAGCCAAGACATTGATCAAATTTTCGTGTTTTACAATGTACAACATAAACTGGACATTTCATCAGTTCTCTCTTAATGAACAATGTCATGGTACATTATTAAAACATTGACCTATTTAATCCTTTAAAGAATTTATCCTTTTTGAAAATTTTCGGTAAATTTTATTTGTTTTTTTTTTTTCACAATAGTGTTAATATTGCCAACCTTGAATGTTTCATATATTAGATATTCACTATAGGTAAAAAGAGTTACACTAATTACATGATTCCATATATATAGTTTCAGTAATGTTTTGATCGTGTATGTAAATGTTATTTTGATTTAATAAAAATGTTGTTATTTCTCATTTGCTGGTTTTTTAACGATTGTCAAGAGTAAAGAAGTATGCATAGTTCCAGTCCCGCTTTGTAAATTATACAAAGATGTTTTGATCACCTGTTAGCTAGGTTAGTCAGTTGCCGGTCAAATTATGTTGTTACGTTTGGGTTTCTGGTTTCCTCCACCTATAACTGAACACCTTCTTACGTTAAAAACCCGAAGACTCAAACAAACTATTTATACTTATTAAGGTCCATCATATTTTTACTCGAGAACCAAACAAACAGTTTTATCAATCAAAATTAAACATAAGAAAATTATACCCTAATTTTCATCTTTAACATTAGCAAGGTAAAAGTAAAAGTTTTTGTTCATTGAAGTCATATCAGAAATGTGCGTTCCTAGCCAAAAAAGTTTAACAAAAAGATAGCACAAGTATTACACCAATAGTACCGCACACATAACAAGCAGTTCACAAAAAAAATATATAGATGGTATGATTTCAACCAAATTAACCAGTCTATATATACCCGTTTTTTGTATTGTATTTTGAACAGAACAGAACGCTTTCCCAAAAAAAGTCTGGCATGTCACAATTACATTTAATTTTTATTTTCGATGTTACGAAAAAGATAGAGACACAACAGAAATTCGCTCTTTTCGTCCAGCAAAACAGGTACATTTTTGGACATACGAAAGTATTAATTTTTGTACAAAAAGCACTTAAGTAATTTCTTCTTTAAAAAGTGGCTTGGTCTTAATTTGAATAATTCCACTATTTAATACCTGACGGTCCTGAAAGCAATCATTTTCCAAAACAAAACTCCTAAATTCTAGGCAATCGACTTAATATGTTTATGCCTGGCGTACGTTTTTTCGTATTAGAGACTCATCAGAAACGCTCAAGCCAAGTGTTGCATTCTATATATACAAAGGTAAACTGATCTGATTTTTTTTCAACAAAAACGATTACAAACTTGCACAAATGTAGATATATTGCATATTTCTTCGCAGAGAATCATATTTAAGCATGTATTGCTGTCATTGGAAACATTAGCCGCTGAGATCCACATATTTATAAATTAAAGCTATACATGATTGTTGAGTCACTTGATTGGTTCAATTAACAATACTTTCATAACAGTGCTGATAATTTTCTAATCAGCAATTTTCTCAGCATGTATTTTTAGTGTGTCTGATTTCATATAATAGACATTTTCGATGCATCTTTCATCTATTAGTTATTTACAAATATTTAGACAATTAATAACTAATTTATGTAATTACTCAGATTTTTATTAAGTTTTCTACAAAGCTCTTGGGGAAAATGCATATATATTAATATTGAAAATCATGTCGATGTCCACATTGATGATCTCGGAAATCGATAAAAAAAATTCTAATATTAAGATAGTCTATATATTCTTAAATTATAAAAAATCATTTTATTTTATCATATTTTAAATTTTGAGGTGTTTTTGGGTGATTTTTGGTGTTTTTGGGTAACTTTGGGTGTTTTTGGGTGTTTTTGGGTAAATCGACGGACCCCAGAATGGTATGTATCTAAATTGACAACCATTAATAATGCTGTTCAAAATTAATTTTTAAAAATAATTTCTAATTAACAGTTTATTTGGTCATTATGCCATAAAACAATTCAATTTGATTGGATAAAAGTTTGTACAAATAGCAGTGCGGCCAATCGTACAAACTGTTTGTACTAGGGACCACTGCCTTTGAAATTGGAACATCTATGCTTTTGTCACATAATATGATTTTGTCATTTTGGTAATGTTTTCTTTGTTACAAATTAGTAATTGCCGAAGTATCATCATATATACAGCACTGGATCTTTCTGTGACATTATAGAGGGGGGGTAGGAGGGGGTCTGATCCCGGAATCCCGAACTAATTTTTACAAAATCCCGTCATCCCGACTTAAAAATGAGAAAATCCCGAAGCCCAGTAAAGTTGATATAATTCTATCCCGGAATCCCGAACTTAAATTGTCCAAATCCCGGAATCCCGAGCTTAAATATGGCCAATCCCGGTGTCCCGAAAAAGGTCCTACCCCCCCCCCCCAATTATAGCATCACGATACCCTTAGGCTTACCATCGTAAGGTGGTTTCCATGAGAACTGAGCCAGAGTTTCATTTTTGACTCTCTTTGAGGAAACATTTAATTCTCTTGGTGGTCCTGGCCATACTTTTCCATGGATAGCTGTAAAATATAAACAATCCATGTAAAAATGTAAAAAAACAATTAATAAAGATTAACACAGTATGAAATATATCAAATTTGGTAGCCATCCATTGGTATTATCAACCAGAACCCTGCTTTATTACCCCTTATCTCTTATAAACACCAGTTCTGTTAATATGACAAGCACAATTACCAATCATCAAGCCAGTGTTCCCTCTCATTATACATGTTTGTGTCTTCTATAAACTAAACAAATGGTTACAAGTAATTTTAACATTTAACAGCAAAGAAATCTTCATTTTGATTTTACTTAGAAAATTGCATCTTTGAAAATGCATATCATAGAAGACTACAATATTATAGAAATTTATAATCAGTAAAAGTTAAAATCAGGTTAAAGAACATTTCCAAAGCAAGAATATGTCCGAAAGACATAATGCCCCTGATCTTCCAACATTTGGTGTTTTTTTTCCGCAATCACTGAAGCATCACTAGGTGCACCTACCATACCAATATGGTTGCTATGGCACTCATCAGTAAGAAGGAATGGATTCAATAAGTGGTCATTCATGCAGAAAATATTAAGTCAGCCAGCATCCTTATCATGCATTGTGCTAAGCATCTGGTGCACATACCATACCAATTTAGTTGATGTGGCACATGTCAGTTAGAAGGAATGGACTTCAACCATTCTTCTTTTAGTGGTCATCCAAGTGTAAAATATAGGTCATAGCCAGCATCCCGAGCATGAATTATGCTAAGCATCACTAGGTGCACCTACCATACCAATATAGTTGATGTGGAACATGTCAGTAAGTGGGAATAGACTTTAACCATTCTTCTGTAAGGGGTCATTCATGCAGAAAATATAGGTCACATCCAGCATCCGAAGCATGCATTGTGCTTAGCATCACTAGATGCACCTACCATACCAATATAGTTGACATGGCACTTGTCAGTAGGTGGGAATAGACTTTAACCATTCTTCTGTAAATAAGTAGTCATTCATGCAGAAAGTATAGGTCACATCCAGCATCCGAAGCATGCATTGTGCTTAGCATCACAGGATGCACCTACCATACCAATATAGTTGATGTGGCACTTGTCAGTAAGTGGGAATGGAATTTAACCATTTTTCTGTAAGTCACAGGTCATCCATGCGGAAAATATACGTCACATTCAGCATCCGAAGCATGCATTGTGCTTAGCATCTCCTAAGGTGCACCTACTATACCAATATCATTGATTTGGCATTTCTCAGTAAGTGGGAATTTGGAAATATGGGGATTTGGGACGGACCGACAAACGGACCCGAACACTATATGCCCCTCTACTTTCGTAGATGGGGCATAAAAAAAGAATCTCGCCATCTGGAAAATATCTTAATACTTTTTCATGAAGTTTAAATACCATGAAAAATTAATTCATATCCTTAGTACAAATGTATATATTTATCAATAAATTTCAAAACATCTTTCAATAATGCTCATATTAGATTCAAGCATTGAAGCAATGAAGTATATATGGCCCAGTTTTCTTTCTACTATAACACTCAAACAAACTTGTTAAGGTGTTCAATGAACAAGTCAAAGCACCCTTATTGTAACCCAAACTTGTTGTAAACAACCATTACCTAAATTACATTTAACTAAAAAATGTCATGTCTAATTCAAATTTTAATCATATAAATTTGAAGTCAAAAACTTTTGAATTTTTTTTAACCCATTTTCTAATTACATTTTAATGATGTCTTCTTAAGGTGAAAGTCATAAGTCATCTACACTGTCAATTAATGCCACAAAAATAACACAGAATCTCTCATAAATAAAACATTTAAACTTTAAAATTCCATAAATTCATTCAATTTTGTTATCTGATGCCAATATTGTCTGCTTTTTAAAATTCAAATGCAATAGGAATGATGCAAATGAATCAAAAATCTTCCAAGGACAAGGTATTTATAATAAGGAGCAATTTTTTCCTTCTCTCAAAGGTCACTATTATTTTGTACTTTAATGTCGATTTTGATCTTTTTAAAGGATGAAAGTTAAACAGTATGTTTAATGCTTTTTAACAATTTGACTTTATCAGAATTCTCTTCAGTGTTGAAATTCTGATCATTAATGACAATTTTGAATTTTTATTCTGATCATATCAAATATGACAAATTTTGAATATGTTTTTGATAAAAAAACTTTTGAGTGACTATCAAGTCAACTGACCCCCTCCCCCAATTTTTTTAACTTTGGGGTTAGGGGCAATAGATAAGTAGTTACTGAGAAAAATCTTACAAAATAAAGAAATGGAGCAGTTGCACACCATACCTAACCCCCTAGCCTGTTACATTAAAATGTAGATCAAGGTGAACTAACTTTGACAGCCTTTCTGGTTACCATCCAAGATGAACCCACTTACCCAATATCATCCCTCCACCTCTTGTAGTTGCAGAGAAAATGGACCTTAATCAAATCTTTAATCCAAGTTATTCAAAGAAAAATGTACGTCATGGGGACATTATTTTGATACCTATGCTTCTTACTATCCAAGATTTACCCACTGACCCAATATCATCCCTCAATCACTTGTTTCTGAGATATGAACCTTTTAATAATCAAAACTTTAACCCAAGTCATTCATGCAGAAAATGTAGTTCAAGGTGACCAAATATTATCTCTCTGCAAACATAAGCTTAATTATCCTCTCACTACAATGTCATAAAAAGTTGCTTAAAAAATGTTAAGTAAGTAATGATTTAGATGGAAGGACCACGAAGGACAGAGGTGAACGACTCTACATCCCTTTCTTTTGAAGCAGGGGAATAGAGTTACTTTTTTAGTTTAAACATATTTGTTTATCCAGGATTGGGAAACAAGCTTGATGCTTATATCAATCCCTCTCCAGCTAGCAGTTTGCGAGTGTGGCCTCTGTAGCGGCCCCCATTGAGCCTACTCTTATCGAACTCCACAAAGGGGTCTTTAACGTGCATGGGGTATTGCTCTCCATATACACGGGACAACCTTTTTCCTCCCTTCCGAAGGACTAGCATCGATCCTCGAGACCATCCTCGCAAATGGTGTCAAGAGAGAGTCGGAACTTGGTTCATGAAATTTTCACCCCTGACGAGGATCGAACCACGAACCTTGGTGTTAGTAGCCCGACGCGTTAACCACTACACCACCGGCTCTCGTTACTTTTTTTTACATAACCATTTTGTGTGCATGAGCAAAATGTTTTGGAATTCTACAAATTTTTAAAAAATCTACTCTCAAGTGGCTCTTAAAGTCTTCCCACCCTCCAAATGTAAAAGATTCAGGCAATACTAAATATCCTTAAAATTTAGATTAACACTAATGATAATTTTACCCTTTCATTATGTTTGTTATACTTGGGCTTTCAGATTTTTTCTATCTGTTACGGCTTCTGATCGAGTTTAATAAGCCATTTTAAGTGATTTTACCATATGTTCTATTTTTAGTAACAGCAGCTATGTTTTTTTATCAAATCCATTTAAAATGAGGATTGTTTGTCACAAACATGTCATCAAAGTTTCAGTCAAAATGTTTCAGTGGTTTCAGAGGATGACAACAACATTAGTCCCAAACAGGAAGTAGAAGTCTGAAAGTTGCTTAGGACGTACAGTTTGTCATACTGAACCATCCTGTCAAAGTTTGATAGAAATTAGTACGTACGTACAGACAGGCATGAGTAAAGCTTTAATGCCCCTTACATGCAGGGGCATGAGTTGTCATGGGGGAAAAAAAAAATAATGTATTAAACGCTTTTGTGATAGTAAATTAAAAAAAAAAATTCTGCAAACACTCAGACCCAGAAAGTTGAAATCAATGGGTATATTTTCATAATGATTTTTGTTTGTCCATATACCAATGCATTATGTGTATAAATCATACAAATTCTTTATAAATAAAATTATTTGAACTTCAAATATACATCAGTATAGCATCCCCTTTTTTCTCACCAAGAACAACCCCCCCCCCCCTATATCACAATGATCAAGTTCAGATGGGACAGGTAAAATTTTATTTTCATTAGTTCAAATCCCGATGTCATAATTATGTGTGCAAAGTTTCATGATGATATGTAATTTCGGCATGTAAAAGTTACTGAAATCCAATTTAGGAGGACAGATAAACAAAAAGACCTGAAAAACTTATTTGCCCCTCTAATTTCCTTTGCAGGGCTAAAAAACAATGCATTGCTAGAGAAATGCTAATGCAGAATTGCAAGAAGTAAATTTGAACTTTACTCTGTTACTTTATTTCATGAATGCTATGAGTGTGTTTCAGATTGAATCAATAATTAGGCATTCATAAGTTATGCTCTGAAAACCAGTTTTTCATAAATCAGTAGGCAAAGTCCTTGATCTTTGTCCTATAAACTTTGTTGTATTGGTAAATAACATCATTTGCAAAACAACAAGACATTACCCCATTCAGCATTCTAAATGCTTTTATCTGCACAAGTTTTTTCTTCTGCTTAAAAGAGAAATAAACTTTCTTCAAACCACTTTCATATCAATGGTAAGTCAATATAAGGGTATCTCTAACTTCATAAGCTTCAATATGTAAAGTTTCATAGAATTCAATGATGGCATTGGAAATGCTATTTCACGAAATCCAAATTTCAGCCACAGTGTAACATTGACCTTTAACCTAGTTTCAGGTGTCCTTCTTTGCTACATACATTAGCTTCAATATGTGTCACAGGCAATGAGAAAAAAAAATCCTTAAAAATACATGCATGTTCAATCATTTTTAAAAAGACAATATTTATGTCTCTATAATATTTCAAAAAACTTTTGAATATGTTTGTATGATGACAAATGAACAAAAAAAGCATCATGAAAAAAAAGTATACATCTTATTATTGTCATATGCCATAAATCTCCTTCAACTGCAGATTATGATGTTTTTAAGATCATGATTTTGACATAATTCCATATTTTCATTCTCCCTGAACACTTGTAAATGTCATGTACCTACTTAAAATCAATAGTAAGAAAATATTCAAACAGTATTATCCATGTTTCAAGGACAAATCATGATAAAATGTGTAAATCCTTAAAGATTATTATGTTTTGAAACATTTTCCTTAATGCACCTAAGGAACTCTAACTAGAAGCTCTGTAGAGCCTGATTTGCTCATTTGATTTATATTGCTTTAGTGTCTTACCTAGGTCACATCATCGTCTACATGTGCCGCCCATGTAACTACATCGTAAAATTTATAAAACTAGGATAGAAAACAAGATAAGTAAACAATTTACAAAGCTTTCCAAAAAATTTCTAAGTTAAAATTGATAGAAAATGCGCATGATACGACCACAACAATTTGAACCCTGCACATTGGAGGCCCAATATGGATAGTCTATTGCTTTGATCACATGCAGCCCATGGTGGACTTACAAAGCTTTTTGACACATGCATCCTGTGGTGGAAACTAAAATACATATTTGACACATATATAATTTCATAAATATCTAATAGAAAAAAATCTTATTTCAATATTCATTTACAGTTTGACCCGTTTAAGCCCCTTTTGACCTTTTTCTTAAAAAAACAAGGGCCACAAACCTCAAATGTGATAAAAAGCTTCCTCTAGTAGATATTATCATCATATCAAAACTTCATAACAATTGGCTGGCCCATTACAGCAGTCAGCTAAATTTCTTGTGTAAAACCATTTGCCTTGACAAACTTAAAAATGGCGTTTTTTGGCCCTTCGACCCCTAATATCTCAAAAACGGTAAGAGATATTGCAAATCTGATTGAAAACGCAGGCAGGGATTTTCACAAGAATTCCAATGAAAAAAAGATTTTGAAAATTGGACCAGAAATAAAAAAGTTGATTTTTTGGGCGTGGCCCATCTTTGGCCCCCTGTAGCAACATGAAATACAAGATACTTCAAAACCATTGACACATTTAGTTGACAAAATTTAATGAGGAATTCAATAAAAAAAGAATTTTCAAAATCAAATGAATAATAAACATTCTACAACAGTTTTGACAATACACCCGTTTTAGCCCCTTTTGGCCCTTTTTTCTAAACTGTAGACTGTAGGGGCCAATAACACTAAATACAATAGGAACCTTCCTCTAGTGGTAACAAATATCATATCAAAATTTCATAACAATTGGTCAATATTTACTCAAGTTATTGCACAGAAACCAAATGTCCCCAGACGACGACGACATCGCCATAACATTATACGATCGCAAAAATTTTGCGGTCGTATAAAAAGGAAATATCTCTTAAAACATTGATACACAATTTTGGTCCTGAAATACTTTTGGTAGATCAGACTCCATGAGGTTTATAATTCTGTAGTGCTAACTTTTCCTCTAGCTCTTACAGTTAAAGAAAAAGATAAAGTTCTATAACTATGTGAGTGAGTTGGTGTTTAAAGCCCTTCCAACACTTTATAAGTTATACATGTATAATGGCAGGAACATGATTGATGATAAAATGAACATGAAATAATCATAAAATAAACATGAAATGATGATAAAAAATTGAGCAAAAACTGCAAAAATGGTCATTTTGATAATACTAGAATACTGACAAAGTCAGAAAGGGCCCGCGGCAAAACGTCTAAGTGTTTTCAAAATCATAGGAACTTTGATTATAACCACTGAGGCATGTTCCATGGAATGAGTATGAAACTTCAGAGCTGTATTGTTAAATAGCGTTTGAGTTTTATTGTTCAAAAATTCTAATTCTCAAAATCTGTGATTTACCATCAAAAATGAATTTTTTTCCAAAAATTTAAAACAGATTTGCACAAAATTTTAACATGCAAATCATGACATGCTACTTAGCAGCTGTACAAAGTTTCAGAACTGTATTGTTAATAGTTGAGTTATAGTGTTCTCAAAGTCCAATTCTCAAAATCCCTGAATTACGATAAAAAATGAAGTCTTTTTCCAAAAATATTAAACATTATTGCATGAAATTTTAATATTCAAATTATGACATGCTACTTAAGTAGCTGTACAAAATTTCAGAACTGTGTTGTTAATAGTTTAAATGAGTTTTAGTGTTCACAAGAATTGTTGACCGACGGACAGACGAACGGACGGACAGATGGACAGACAGACAAAGTGAAAACTTTGATGTGGGCCCTAATAGGGGAAATACCTCCTAAAAGGAGTCATCCAACAAACGACTCAATAAAGAGAATGTAGAGCTAATTTGAATGTGACCAAAGGAGGGCTTCTTTAGATTTTTCCTATCTCTTATTCTTCTTCTTGAGCTACTTATACCTAAATGCATAATGGTCTGATCCCCAAATGTTCTATTTCTAGCAATGGTGACCATGTAACAAGTTGGTTGGTATGCATAAATTTCACAAACAATTAGTAGACATCCTAAATATCAAGTGAACAAAGTTTGAAAGCATTTCAGAAAAGATCTAGAAGAAAAGTTAATGGATGACAAACGGAGGACAGTGTCATTCCAAGTGATTTGAACTCATTGCAGGCCAAAAGAGGCATTTATGATACTAAAATTGGCAACTCTTCAAATTGTTGGGGGAGACCATGAATGTTGGACAAAAACATTTAAAGAATATCTCAATTTAAATAAAAAATCAACTATTGTTAATCATAACAAATAGTTCATTAAATTTTTTATACTTCATTCATCTTTTGGCGCAAATATCATATTTCTTCTACAATTAAGTTTAAATGGGTGATCACTGATCCTGATCTTCATGCTATCAAACATGAACGACCTTGTTGATTGTTCATCTACGTGACTTAGTTTGGTGACCCTATTATTGCTTTTAAAAACTAAAAGGTCCTCCATTACCCTAAGTAAAAACAAAAATCAGGATGAATGATAGTATTAACTACCAAAAACAGCCTTTTATATCTAGTTTAAACCTTCAATGATTATGTATTACTTGTTAGTAAGATATAAATAGGATTGAGACAGATTACATTAAGAGCACATTGACAGCACTTTTCCCGAGTTGTTCAGATTTTATACTGTACATTCATCTTTTTCTCTTCATTTTTTGGGGAAAATGTATATGTAGAATGATCTAAGAACTTGTAACCAGTTACTTGAGAGACTTAAACAAAATTAATGCATAAATTATACAACAAATACTCATACCAAGGACTTTAGGAGAATTGACTTAAACTAACATTTAAAAATAAGTGTATGCACCCAGACAACAGGTTTTAAATTCTCAAGGACAAAATACTTTAAAAAGCTTGGGGTCGTGAAATATAGGTGACAATCTTTACCTCCATACACTTGAGAAGTCTCATTTTTTTATCTTGAATGTTATATAATTCATCTCTTGTCTAGATAAGTGTTATAACCCTTTTAATAATTTATGAGAACTTAATATGAAAAAAGATTTTTTGTATTGTGTTTCTTTACCAGATTTAAAATATCCTACACAAAGTATTGGCATGTATCATCAGTCTATTGTATCATGCTGGATCTCTGAATACCCTTTGGAAGCACCTTAGTTCCATTTTGTTTTTACAAGAATTGCTGATTTCACAGTTTGGTTGTGTCAGTTTTGTGTTTTTGCAGTGTTATAAGAATCAAAGAGGCACCAATGGGGGCATTCGAGTGTCAAAAGTTCGAAAGGCAACAACAAAACCGGTAAACACGAAAAAAACAGCACAAAGAAACACAAAATCAACCAAATGGAAATCAACAAAGCGAACTCAAGTCGTAACATGAATGAACTCAGGTTCTCCGGAAGAGTAAACAGTTCCAATGCTTGCTAAAGCACACCCATCAGGAGTGTCCTGTGGTTTGAAGTGAGTTTGTGTGAGTTGAATGAATGAAAAAGAAAACACAGCATGAAATTTAAATCCTTATGATGGAAATCAGGATCTTTTCAGCTTGCCAATTTTAACTTGTTAAATTTCAAATGAATGTAATCTACATTTTGAGAAAAATGCATTTCTGATCTCTTATAAAGATGGGTTCTGACAATGCGAATGCTCATTTTACATGAAAAGCGCCATCAATCTGCAATAAAACACTGAGATCGATATCTTCAAAGATTACCCAAGAACCATGAAAGCAATTTACCCTTAACCCTAAAAAAAATAGGATCATTAAAGCACTCAACAACTTTAAAACAAAATTGTTACAACAAAGATAATCAATTATTACAAAAACAGTTTTCTAATCAAATTTGTAAAAAGTTATGTCACATTTAGTTGAAACATTTAAAATAGTAATTTCTTAAGAATTAAATTGTATTCAAATATGGCCATATCAACACCTAATTATAAATGGTAACATGTGTCTTCTTAAATATGGTCTGAGGCCATGATTCTGTTATAAGAAATACAAAATAGATTTACTCTGAAATTCCACACTTGGTCATTCTAAAAATATTTTTTATTGTGTAGTAATAAATACCAAGAGGACAATTAGAAATAATAAAAGACAAAAATTTCTTCTTAACATGATTTTTCCTGAAAACAAGTCTAGTTAATGTACATTGATGTTTTGATAAAAATAGTGCTTAACTGCAAAGTACGTCACTAAACTGAAATATAGTGTCTTTTGAAACTTCATAAATTATGATGTACTTGGTATATACTATTAATTAGTTAGTGAAATTCAGTAGAGTAAGTTTCAAAAAAGTTTCATTGAAACAACCAAATTCAGACCTTTATAGTGAGACTCAAGCATCTAGTCAACAATTTGGCGACAAATTTCTTTGATCTTTTAATTTTTTCCTTTGATCTTTCAATTTTTTGTCGAATCTCATCCACGCAGGTCATAAAAACTTGGCAGCCCTGCAAATTCATGAAGATTTTCCAAAAATATTTTGGATTTGTATAGTTAGCTGCATGGATTGAGCAAACGCATTTCATACTATGTACAACATTTCCATGAAATACACTTATTTTTCCCACTTATTTGTATCTGGTTCTTTTTTGGAACCTTTTATAATAATAAAATGTTACATGTTTTCAATAAAGATCTTAGGACATGTTGATTTAATTACAGCTCTTTAAGTGTTCTAAAATGTTGACGGCTGGTGCAACAGATCAATTTTCAAATAGGAAAGGACAGTTGCAAAATAACTTTGATCTCTAAGGACATAAAAGCAGCAACATTCTATTCTTTCCTGTCTGAATCATGAGCTATAGAAATCATTTCTGTTTTTGAAGAAATTATTTTCCTCTTTCAACTTTAATTCATGAACAATGGCAGCATCCTAATGTAATAACTATTACTGATCACTCATCAGACCAAATGTCACAGAACTGATCACTCATCAGACCAAATGTCACAGAACTGATCACTCATTACTCAACCAAATGTCACAGCATTGATCACTCATCATTTATCCAAATAATAATAACAGATAACATATTTGATTACTCATACTTCGACCAAATCATACATCATTCAATCAAAGAAGCAGAGGTACCAATGGGGTATCCGAATATCAAAAGTCCGAAAGGGCAGAGACAAAACCAGTAAACACCAACAAGAACCACACATGTATTATTGAACTGACAGTGTTCAATCTAGGCTGCGCCATTGCGCCTTACCGCATTTTTGTTCTATTTGGCGCAATAGAAAATGTTCCGCGGGCCTCTCCGGGCGCACTATATTAGATCGTCAAAATACGGAATTTCAATCCAGTCCGGTACTGGTGTGTAGTCTGAATCTTTTGAGTGTTTTAAGTCACTGTCTTTTTGAATACCAGTGAAACATTTATTGTAGTTTTTGACAAAGATCATTGTCAAGAAATTGTCAAAACATGAAGGGTATATCGTCATATTTCGCAGTCGTCGGCGGGGAAAAACGCCCAGAATCTTCGGCCAGCAGTAGTCATGAAACGGATGACAACACAATTTACGGCGTCGGTGACAAGGCTCAATAAAAAGTCGGTGGATCAGCCTCAATTGGCCGCAAACCCTAGTTTAATTTTTAAACTTAACAGTGGCCCCCAAATCCCATCCAGGGCCCCTTTGTGATCTTGCATGGGCCAGGCAGGCCCCCTGTGAAAAAGTTCTAGATTGAACACTGACTGATCACACATCATTCACCCAAATGTGACAGAACTGATCACACTTCATTCACCCAAATATAACAGAACTGATCACACATCATTCACCCAAATTTTACAGAACTGATCACACTTCATTCACCCAAATGTAACAGAACTGATCACACTTTATTCAACAAAATGTTACAGAACTGATCACACTTCATTCATTACAGAACTGATCACACTTCATTCACCCAAATGTAACAGAACTGATCACACTTCATTCACCCAAATGTAACAGAACTGATAACACTTTATTCAACCAAATGTTACAGATGTGTTGAACTTCACTCAACCAAATGTTTCATTACATCAATGTATTGCTTTAGATTCATTATTCCAGAGGTTGTGGAGTATTAGCTTCATATCTGACACCAAAAATGTATGAGGGTTATGTTGCTTCTCTGTTGTTGTCCTTACTAACGAAGAAATTTTATGTGCTCATATACACATATGGGCTTCAATATCTCAGATGAGTACAGATGTTGGTTTGTCATAGAGTGTTTGTATTATCATCCTTAACAGACTTGACCCACACTAAATTGATCATTGGCAATGTGACAGATGTATTATAACCTAAGATCACTATTATTTTGACGAGAGTTTTAATGTGTTGCTGATTTCAGTTTGGTTGTATGTGTATTTTGTATGTTGTATGGTTTGTTTTCATCTTTTTTTTTCATGTCTACTGATTTTGTTCATTTGTATCTAAATGCCCCATTGGTACTTCTTTGCTTCTTATTATAATACCAATCAAACATCATTCCAAGTATTGTGAAAATGTTAATGAACTGATGACCAAATTTTCAACCAAATAAATTAACAGAAATGTGGTGGATCCAGAACTTTTCAAATGGGAGCTAGGGTGCGCAGTTAAAATAAAACTTCTGGGATCGCTATTGTTTCTTACAGTTCCTAACTAAAGGATGAGTGGCATTAAGACCCATAATTGGCCCAAGAAAATGAAGTTGGTTCAAATGTTATAATATTTATAAGAAATATAAGCTTATATGTGGTTACAAAGAAAACACATCAAATAAGGCAAATTTCATTCATTGTGACCTAATTATGAAATCATATTTAATGGTCGTATTTGATAAAATAAAGAAAATCTGCAATTTTGAATGATTTCAGTGCATGTTTTCCTTAAGAAAACATTGGGCACATGAAAACAACAACTCCAAACTTTCAGAAATGATGGATTTCATCATTTTACACATTTTTGCCAAGTTTGAAGTTGTTGTTTTGATGCGCCCACCTTCTTTCAGACAAAAAAGTGAGTGAAAATCAGCAAAAATCAATGAAATTAGGACAATTTCTTAAATATATAGCTTTTTGAGCTAACTGATTTGCATGACAGCTTAACTGATATGGCACAAGCTTGTCATTTTCTTTAAGCCTTATAATCTATCAATGTTTCGTCAACTCGAGGCATCTGTATGCTCAGTTTTAATTTCTTGGTAAATCTTGGGCCAAAAATGGGTCCTATTGCCACTCATCCTTTTTCTGTCAAACCAGAGTGCGCCCGCCCAGCACACTGGTCCTAAATCAGCCTTTGTACTATACTGGTAACTTGTTTGACACTTAATAAATAGCAGCTTTGTTTCCCTGTTTATTCCTAACTATCTCATTTATTTTCATATTTCTATTCAGTCTACAACTGCTGCTGTCACTGACTTGGCATGGATTTCATAATTCATTGGTGCATAATTTCTGCATCACTTAAAAAAAACCAAGACATTTTGATATTCTGTATGAATTTATAATGCTTGAGTTGATATTCAAGAAAATGTCTTTCACTATTAAGGAATATGAGCATTTACCTGTCATTGCCGATAAGCAGTTGTCATGCATAACCTGTATGCTGCATGGAACCTCATTCTGAAAAGATACATGCATAAATCAAGTTAAATAGTGAAACATGCACTGTATTAACTTTACACTAAATCTACAAGCAAATATATCTTTGAAGACTGTGAGTGCACCAATTTGAGGCATTCTACCTTCTTTACAAATGCCTTGTATTAAATATAATTTTTCAGCAAACTGGAAGATGTTCCATCATTAGATACAAAAACAAATACATGTAACACAATACATCATATATCAAGCTTGTTACCAAATATTAGAAACCTAGTATAGTAGTTTCTAAGTTATAAGTGAATGAAAATGAAAGAAAAATTAAAAGTTATTAAAGATAACAGGAAGTAGATGTCCCATGGATCCAAAAAGGTATCCAACAATACATCATGTCCATATCAAGCTTCTTACAAAATATCAGCAAACTAGGCATAACCGTAGCCAAAATTTTTTTAGGGGGGGGGGGTCGATTGAGGGTTCAATTATCAAAATATTCCCTTTTTTAATAGTGCTTAACCAAATTTCAGCTTGTTTTTATTTATATTTTTCATTTCTTTTTCACCCAAGGAGGTTAAATGTCCAAACCCTTGACCCCCCCCCCTGGCTACAGAAATGCTAGGAACAATAGTTGCTAAGTTATGAGCAAATGAAAAAAAGTGTGATGGAACTATGAAACCACAGAACTACATACCGATAACTGTGGACAGATACAGGTAAAACACTGTATCCATCCTCCTCTTCTTTATAGAGGGATTAATGAAATGAGGGTGTTAATTAATGAATATATGTATATATGTGTACAAAATTCAATGAAAATCTGACTGATAAGTCTTAGGCTAAGGGTAAACCTGTGAAAAACACAGAATTTGTTACTCTTCTTTTAATATTCTTTCTTGTTTAGGTAAAAAAAAAAAAACACACATACAGTGCACAATTTAAAAAAATCTCCTGGGGCCTCTTGTTTCACACAGCTTCTAACCAAACTTTCCTGTCAGACGGGAGGGTGCACCCCCAGTAAGCTGGTTCTAAATCCACCTTTGACATCTATGACAGTGCAATACGTAAAATTTTGGAACCACAGTGTTGTTATTTTCAAAATGCCATATCTCAGTGTTATGGTATTATTTATGTATCAGGAGAAAAACTGACACCTTTTTTATTTAAAGTTCATTTAAATGATACATTGCAGTAGCTGATTCAGAGGGGGCTAAGGGGTGTACCCTCCCCCTTAAAAGAGGATTTGATTTTTTGGGGGGTATAAAACTGACCAAGCTACTTCAAATTTTCATAAAAAATAAAATTGACATTTTTAGCAATTACACCCCCTCTATCACCGACCTGTATTGCAGGAACTAATTTTCAATATGATTCAATTCATATTAATAAAAATTTAGCTACAATTAATTAATACATGTACAAGTATCAATGTAAAATAATCTATTAAATTATGCAAACCAGCTCAATCCTTAAATTTACTTACAAAAGTTGTATAATCTTATGATAATTTTGTTTGAATTACTCAAGGACATTCCATTAACATTTCATGAATGTCCAAAACTTTCAATTTTAAAAGCTAATGTTGGTACTTAATTTTGTTGAAAATAGACATCTAGTTTTTTTCCTGCTAATCCTCAATTAGCTTTCAAGCTTCAGGTATCTGCACTCATGAAGACAATATTAAATTGACATATCATGTTCATTAAGTAAATGCCCATTCATGACAACCTTAAATGCACTTGAAAAAACAACTTGATATTAATGTAAAGGAGCGATGAGAATGAAAATCAACCTGACATGCTGCAGACAGACCTAGATTTGTCCCATAATAAGGTTACATAAATATTAGTATTTTTTTGCCAAATCTAATTAAATGCAGTGGGTGTAAGCTATTTACTAAAGCAGATTATTCTCTTGAAAACTCATATGTATATTACTTGATATGGTTTAAATATGAATGATTTATTCTTTTGGAACAAATTTTAAAAATCTTTTTTTCATTTAGATTTTCAAACAATTTTAATGATAGATTTACTCCTAAATTATGCATGAGAAAATATGAAGTATCATCATACTAACATACATAAAATAAGAATTTTAAAGTACCTCGCAGAGTGGGTGTCAATATATACAAGTTTCAAGGTACAGGGCTGTTGCCAGGTTTCAGGAAAGGGGGTGTGCGGGAGGACCTAAGGAGGGGAACACCTCCAGCTGGAAATTTTTTTCTAAAATTGAACCAATTTTTGTGGGTTTTAGTGCATTCTAGAAAGTTTTCATTTTTGGCATATCTTTAGTAAAAAGGGTAATGATCAGTGTTCCAACGGCCTTGAGGTATACTTCACAACCAGGTATAGCAAAATTCAAGGAACGACTTATTAAATCAATTATTATTGAAACTTGTTATAGAATCAAAGCCACAGGATGGCCCTCCCGTTCTTGAAATGTCATTGACCTGTGATATGGACCTTTACCAAGAAATTAATCAAAAGTATTAATGCGTAAAATATAGGTCGCAGTGACCTTATTTCTAGTGGGTGGTGTCACGCTACCCAAGACATTTCAAGTGGTGAAATATCATATTGCACCTCAACATCTAGTATCCAAGTTATGGACCTTAACCAAAGTTGTTCATGCATAAAATATAGGTCACAGTGACCCAATTCAATTGGGTGGTGTCATGTAACCCAAGACACACCTAGTGAAAAAATACCATTGACCCTCAACATGTGGTATCCGAGATATGGACCGTCACCAAGAACTTAACCAAAGTCATCCATGTACAAAATATAGGTCAGAGTGACCTAATTTCAAGTGGGTGGTGTCACTTTACCCAAGCCACATCTAGTGGTAAAAAAACATTGACCCCAAACATCAGGTATCCAAATTATGGACCTTAACCAAGAACTTAACCAAAGTCGTTCATGCATTAAATATAGGTCACAGTGACCTAATATCTAGTGGGTGGTGTAGATACCCAAGACTTATCTGGTGGTGAAATATCATTGACCCCCATCTAGTATCTGAGTTATGGACCTTTACCAAGAACTTAACCAAAGTGTTAGGGACAGACGAAGACGGACAAGGGTAAAACTATATGGCTGACCCACATATGTGGTCAGGCAATAATGAATAAGTACACATAACCAAACAATTGAAAAAAGGATATCAAAGCAAGGGCCAGGATATCAAACTATTGTGCAGTTCAAGGAAAGAAACCTAGATGTTTTAAAACAGTCTTGAAACCATATATGGTCAAAATATATAAAAACTTAAGTATTCGGTTAACAGGAAGTAGCAAATTTTCAGGTATAAAATCACTTAACACCTTATAGTACTATGGGATGAAGCTACATGCCAAATATCAAGAGGCTGAGGCATGCAGTTTCCTGAGAAAACTGTGACGAAAATTTTTCGAAATTTTTTTATAAGTCCAATATTTGTAAAAACTTTAAGTTCCCGGTAAACAGAAAGTAGGATTTTTTCCGGCATAAAATCCCTTTACACCTTAAAGCACTATAGGACAAAGCTACATGCCAAATATCAAGAGGCTGAGGCATGTAGTTGTTGAGAAAACTGTGACAGAATTTTTTGTGTCAATGCAAGAGGACGGATAGTGCCAAATTAAAAGTAACTGGCCTATATGTCGCTTCTGCAACACGTTGCAGGCGACATAATGACAATGGGTAAATTCATCTCAGACAAGTCAGTACATGTGATATGGAAAAGAAATCCTCTGAACTTAAAGAACACATATATATTAAAGAATATAGAGCTCATTTTATTTTTTTGAAACTTTCAACTGCTTTAGGAATCAAAGTAATTAAAACTGTGCAATGTAGAAAACCATTTTAAAGGCATAAACCCCATAAAGAGGTTTAAAATTGCATAATTGCCCAGCTGTTACAAGCCCTTACCTGAGCTTACAATCTAGAATAGAGTTATGCTAATACAAAATCAAAGAGAATATTTTTTTATGATTTTAAATGCTAATTTAAGGATTAATTTTGTAAATACATCTGTTCAATAACAGACCATTTAGTTCAGTATGTAAACAAACAAGTGACCTGAAAAGAAAACATCAGTGACATACTGTTATTTATAACAAACCTTTTACTTGAAAAAAAGAAATGCAAACACATGTTTCCAATGATTAACAAAACTGTGATGTGAGCAAGGTGTACATATTAATATTTTTACTAAAACTAGAATGGTGGTCTTCCATGGAAGACGTATGTCGCCTGCGTGTTAAAACATTCGGTAAACAGGAAGTAGCAGTGTTCCCAGCATTTAATTGCTTTACACCTTAAAGTACTATGGGTTGAAGCTACATGCCTAATACCAAGAAGCTGTGTCATGCAGTTACCAAGAAAACTGTGACGAAAATTTTGCATATATTTGGTCATAATACATAAAAACTTAAGTATTTGGTAAACAGGAAGAAGAAAATTTTGGGGCATAAAATTGCTTTACACCTTACCGTCATTGGACAAAAATGAGTTCCCACTGTAAAAAAGTCCCTATATATTCAACTAAAATCGTAATTTTTCAAAAAATTATTGTGACCAAAGTATTGGACGGATTTTGATGAAATAAATTGCAAAAGATGTAGATTCCTTTGAATTTTAATCGTTTATTTGGTCACATTTGTATCTTCAGTCATTGTTTATATATCTTGAGGTAAACTCAAAATAAAATAAAAAGCTTCGCCGAGCGCAGCATGATAGGACCGCAACATGTTGAACCCTGTACGTTTTAGGCCCAATATGGATAGTCTATTGCTCTGGACACATGCAGCCCATGGTGGACTGACAAAGATTTTTGACACATGCTTCTCTGATGGACTTTCGACCCAGGGGGTAAAAATATAAATTTTCAATTTTGTATTCTACTCTTGAAAAGAATAATGTTTGGGGGAAAAATTTAAAAATCGAAAATAAGATTATGATTACATGATTATAATGAGCAAAAAAAAGGTGGGGGTTGCAAAAATTTATTCTTAAATTTAGAATTGCTACTTGGCAAGGATGAACTTGTAAAAAAAATTCTTAATCCGACCAGAAATAAAAAAGTTACGATTTTGACCCCTTTTGGTCCCTAATAACATAACAGAAAAAAAAGGGGACACAAAGATATATCTGCTACTTGACAAGAACAAACTTGCAAAAAAATTGTCAAAATCTGACAAGAATAAAAAAAGTTTCGATTTCGGCCCCTTTTGGCCCCTTATTACGTAAGAGGTGGAAAAGGGGTGGGGTCGCAAAAATAAATTCTCAAATTTGGATTCGCTACTTGACAAAAATAAACTTGCAAAAAAAAATTTCAAAAACAAACCAGAAATAAAAAAGTTTTGATTACGGCCCCTTTTGGCCCCTACTTACAAAACAAGTGAAAAAAGGGATGGTCGCAAAACTTAATTCTCAAATTTGGATTTGCTACCTGACAAGAATAAACTTGCAAAAAAAATTTCAAAATCGGACCACAAATAAAAAAGTTTTGATTTTGTCCCCATTTGGCCCCTAATTACGTAATATGGGGAAAAAGGGGGGGGTCGCAAAAATTAATTCTTTATTTTGTATCCGCTATTTGACAAGAACAAACATGCAAAAAAAAATTTTCAAAATTGGACCACAAATAAAAAAGTTTTTATTTGGCCCCTTTTGGCCCCTAATTACACAACAGGGAAAAAGGGGGCGCAAAAATTCCTCAGGTTCATTCTTTTATTGTAAGAAACATTCTTGACAAATTTCACAGCAATAGGCCATCTAGGACCAAAGTTATGGTGGAAACAAGTAAAATATTTGACTTTTTTGCCCCTTTTGAGCCCCTAATTTCGAAACATATAAAGGGGGGACCCCCAAAATCAATCCAATTCATCCTTGTATGGTAAGGAACATCACTTTCAAATTTCATAGCAATCGGATAACTAGAACTAAAGTTATTGTGGAAACAAACAAAAAAGTAGTATTTTTGGCCCCTAATTTCTTAACGAAAAATGGGGGGACCCCCAAAATCAATCCCATTCATCCTTTTATGGTAATGAACATCATTGTCAAGTTTCATAGCAATCGCATAACTGGAACTAAAGTTATTGTGGAAACACTAAAAAGTTAACAGACACCGACGACGACGACAACGACGACAGCATCATACCATAATACGTCCGCAAATTTTTTGCGGTCGTATTAAAACAACTTTGAAAATTGCTATATTAACAAAGCTGAAATAAAACCACAAAAAAATAAATTTGTATATACCCGTTGCTTTCAGAAAACTAAATATAGGAAATACCCGCAAAATAAACAATAAATTTCAGATATTTCTGCATTTTATGCAATTTATTTTATCGAAATAAGTCCAGTACTTTTGCCAAAATTTGCGTTTTTAGTTGAATATATAGGGACTTTTTTGCAGTGGGAACTCTTTTTTGTCCAACGACTGTATAGTACTATGGAATGAAGCTACATGCCAAATATCAAGAAGCTGTGGTATGTAGTTACCCAGAAAACTGTGACGAAAATTTTGCATTTATATGGTCATAATAATTGAAAACTTAAGTATTCGGTAAACAGGAAGTAACGATTTTTCGGTCATAAAATCACTTTACACCTTATAGTACAATGATATTAAGCTACATACCAAATATCAAGAAGCTGTGGCATGAAGTTGCCTGGAAAACTGCGACGGAAATTTTTGTGACGCCGCAGGACGACAATGACGCAAGACGATGGATGGTGCCAAAGTAACCCCTATATGTCGCATCTGCAACACATTGCAGGTGACATAAAAAACATGAATAACCTCCATTAAGCATTTACAGTATGTAAGCCAATTTTTTTAGTTTAATAACCAGCCAGGCAAAAATATGTCACTCCTTAGGTATCACATATTGGTAACCTATTCAAAAATGCCAAAAGTTTTGTTTTTATTTGAAGCAGTGTTCACAAATGAAGTTGAAATCTATAACTGCTTCCCCAATGGACAAGTTGAAAATAAAATTTTTCTCTATGAAGAAATGGACAAGTTAAATCTCCATTTCTACTGGTCCACCTGGCAATCTTTTACAAAAATTTATTTCTTATACTGGAAAGACATGTTTTATATCTAAATCACTCAGGTCAGAGTATACATGTATTTGTAAAAAGGAATTTCACCAATGCTCTTTCCTAAATTCTTTGTTTTATATTTACATGTATAACCAAATGGCTAACTTGAGTAGACAAAAATCTTTTTTCCTAAGAAAAGGTTATGGGTTTTAATTGACAAAACATAGAAATTTCTTGGAAAATGCCTTCTGGGTCAGTATGGCTAAATAATCAAACGAAATATAAACATGATAAACAGTGGCAACAAAAGGTGAGCCTGTATCTGTCTTTGTGTTTTTCTTATGAAAAGAATATCGACCTTATTGAACCGGGAAATTCAACTTGGAAATGAGGCACCATCTTTGAAATTTAAAGCAACCTTAAGGCCATGATAAAATAATTCCTAGATTCTCATCCAAATTTCTTGAAAATATGGGGTATATTGGCCAAACATACAGAATTTTATAGTATTTTGTTGCTCAAACTCTTAAAAAATAAGTGGTGCACATCTTCACTAGATGGAGCCTTCCCCGGAAGGCATATGTCACCTGCGTATCTATGTTTGTTCGCCAAACAGGAAGTAGTTAATTTTCAGCTATAAAATCGCCTTACACCTTATAGTACTATGCGATGAAGCTACATACCAAATATCAAGAGGCTGTGGCATAAGTTGCCTGGAAAACTGTGACAAAAATTTGGCATCTATGTCCATTATATATAAAACGTTAAGTATTCGTCAAACAGGAAGTAGTTATTTTTTGGGCATAAAATCGTTTTACACCTTAAAATACTATGTGATGAAGCTACATACCAAATATCAAGAGGCTGTGACATGTAGTTGCCTGGAAAACTGCAACGGAAATTTTTGTGACGCCGCAGGACGACGGATAGTGCCAAAGTAACCCCTATATGTCGCTTCTGCAACACGTTGCAGGCGACATAAAAATGTATACAAGTTTGAAAGCTAAAGCTTTTATATTTTTCAGGTTTTGCATTCAATTATTGCAGATGACACAATGGGATGGAGTTGCTACCTAGACCTGCTTTTGTTGGTGACGCAGGTGTAATAAAAGGTGATTGGTACACCTGTAGATCAGGTTAAGAAATAGGAAAGAGCACAATGTTAGATGATGCTGTTATTCAGAGTAAAGATTAAGTAAGGCCAATTGTTTTGTGAATACTCTCACTTTGAAATGAGTTTAATTACGACAGCCCATATATTTTGCATATCTTGATTAAAACAAACTTTCAATCAATGCATTCCTTCAATTTACATGTAGCTTTTTTGTTTAACCATGACATCTTTTGTTAATGTTTTGAATACAATTTCACATCCATGTTTTCCATGATTTGAGAAATTAAAATCTTATGCAAATTGAAATTCATAATTATTGATTACTTTTTACCTAATTTTTCTTATTTATTGATTACTTTTTACCTAATTATTCAAAAATAAGTAACATATTGTAATATCAGCCAGCATAATAAAAAATCAGCCAAAGTAGACTTTTAAATAAAATTTGAAATCCAGATGTCTATTTTGTTGCCTTTAAAAGTGTGATAAAAGTGTCATAGGAATTTGTCAACCAGAGAAAAAGTTATTGTTGGAACATTTTAAGGAAAAAGTTTGGGTTTTTTTTTTGCTCTTTTGGCCCTTTAATTTCTAGTGAATTATGATCCCAAAGTGGAAGGTGCTCATCTTCAATATATCAATAATAATATCAGTAATCAATGTGTAATATTTCAGAAAGATCTAGTGTTTGGTTTTTGAGAATCAGATTACACAAGACTGAGGCAGCACCCTTATTGCAAAATGGACAGACGGACCGACAGACTGGAGTGACCAAACTTGTAGACCTGCTTTTGCCTTTAAGTAATTTATTGAAAAGTTTTATAATGATTAATGCACTACAGACACTTCTATATTTAGCTGAACATTCATTCAATGAATAAACACACCATTTTTAGGATGCTCATTTTGAACAAGGAGAATTAGCTGTCTGCACAAGAAGAAAAATCTCTACTTAATACTTTTCTAGACAAGAGGATCAAGGCACTAATGCCATTTTCTGCCTATAATTGCTTAAGTCTTCTTGCATTATTCATAACCTCATTTCAGCAAAAAAATTATGTAATAAATGTATCTCTGAAAGGGGTAAATACTAAGCAGCAGTATGAAAACTAAGTCTGCTAACCAATATCATATTACCAGGGGTATTATAATATAGCATTGAATCCAATTATCCTAAGGTCTCAGGGTAGTTATGAATAAAGTAATTGATGTGTTTTTCTCCCCATCTTGTTAACATGGAATACATAAATTTTCTCCAAAAGGCAAAGCATCATTCATTGAAAAGTGCAACTTTCATTCAAACTGCAATGCATTATGTTGAGATCTTTAAAGCTGTAAATATCAATTATAGAAGTAATCCATTTTCATAAAGCTAGTCGCATTAACTTTCAGGTTTATTATGAAGTAACAATGAATGCAATGTCAAAATTTTCTAGAACTGAAAGCAAGTTCACTGGGGATACATGTTGCTTCATAATAATAAAACTTTTTATCAGAAAAATCAAAGTCCAATTTACATTCATAAGCAATGAAATTTCTTCTTTCTTATCTAAGATAGTGTTCCTTCATGTAAATTTTCATCATGATCAATTAAGATTCTAAATTGAGAAAAAAAAATATATCCAATTATCTCCTTTAAATGATATATGAAGGGAATAATATTTCTTTAAGCATTTAATGGTCAAAACTTTATTATCATGATCCATTTTAAGAGTATGTGCACTTGTAACCACCATCTATGTATCAAAGCACGAACATAATGCAATCTAAATATGTTACCCTAATATCAAAACATTTTGAGATTGACCAGACCTGTGTGACCTATATGTCAGAACCATTGCAATCTTCAATTTCTCTGGTATATCTTCCTTGTTTTGTCTTTTCTCTTGGACATTAGAGATTGATCCTCCAAGTTTGGTAATTTTTTACCTTTATTACAACATGTACAAGGTATTCACAGGCCAATTGAAAAAGCAGACAGACTATGCTGTGAGCAAGTTGATTCCTTGGCACATTTTTCTGCCCTGGCATATTCTGGCTGTTTAACAAGACTGAATTTCTTCAGAAAATTGAAAGAAAGAAGGTCTTAAATCTAACTTCTTGATATACCGTTATTAATGATGACCTCTCTCTCAATAATGCTTCATTAGCTAAGATTGATTCCTTTCATTTATCCTTCAGAGTTAGCAATTTGTTGGCTTCTGTTGCATTTTCAATGTTCAAGCTTAGTTCAATGTGTTGGATTTATTTTGTTTTGTTGTTTCATAGTCTTGAGTGTTTTAACTTCTTACATTTAAAGAGTGTCAACTTAAAACTTTATTTCTTCAAGATTGTAATTTGTATAATTTGCACTAGTAACATCAGATGACTGCCACCACATACTTGAAGCTTGTCATTTCAGACAAAGCAGACCTATGCCTGGCACAGAGCAGCAAAGAAATTAAAATTTTCACATACTCTGACAATGAAATGAATCAAACAGTATATGCTGCTTTACTTTGGTAGATGATATAAAAAGTGAAACACTGATGACAACCAGCAACACGATTCTAAGCTAGAAGCAAATCATAATCATTTTCAATTTTGATCGCTTTGATAATGATTTCTGTATCTCCAAATATATCAAACAACAAAAGCACATGTACTAAAAGATCAATAATGATGTTTAATGTCCTGAAAAGATTAAAGGTAAAGGACCTGTTTGAAATGATACACCAATATCATTTATGGACTAAATTCAAATCAGATAACTTATTCATTAAAGTTACATTTTGTGTCAATAAACAATTCAACATTAACTTCAAGTTTGTTTAAAGACAAAATGTAGAAAAATAGAAAACAACTTAAGAATATCTACTCTAATCCAGATTTATTACTGAACAACAGTAACATGATCAAACAGGGGCTAGAATAGAACCCCAAAGGACATTGCAAAAGAGGCTGACCTGAAAGAACACCTCATGTACAAAGATCTGACAAAACACCTACAGAAGATTGGTAAAAGGCAAAAACAACAGCCAAAGACAGGAAGAAATGGAGAGCAGCAGTGTGGTGCTATGTTCCCCTAGGGATGAAGTCGATTTAATCTAGTCAAGTCACTTACTACATGTAACTTTCTTGAGATTTTTTAACACAAAACAACTGCAAAAAACAGTCAGTCAGTCACACAATGTCACACTATATGAAAACATGTACATCTAAAAATCTTTTTAAATAATAAACAACGTTAAAGAAGTTAGAAGAATTATTTTTTTCTGACAACAGTTTGGAACCTCAGGCTTGTCAATGACATAGGAGAAGGATAAAATAGCAATAGTCAAAGGGAAGAGAATGAGATTAAAGTACAAGTTAACAAGGATATGCAAATAAAAAAGTGTAAAAACTGAAGAAAAAAATGAAAATTCCAAACAAGTCTAGGTTTGATTGCTAATTGCGGTAGACAAATTGAACTAGAGAATGTACATGTAACAATTTCAAATTCAAAACCTTCAAGTTGTTTATTGTTTATGAATTAATACTTGATGAAATTTAGTAATATCAAACTGTACACAATTCAAAACAATGCAACTCATTAAACTTGTTAATTGACATATTTTATATATACATGTATGTTAAATTCCAAATGTCAAATGATGATACTTAAAGTATTGAATACAGTATATCTTTAAGCTGGTATTTTTGTATACAAACAAGATTGTGACTTTTACCTGAAAGGAAAAATCAATATGCCGTAGTCTAACTTAATTGGTCTCAGCTGAGTTTTCTAATAGCAGAAACAAGATGACATTCTAAAAAGATAGATTTCGCTTTGTACTTCTTATGTCACAATCCTATTGTGTCCTTGGAAAGTCAAAGTAATCTGTCAAAGGAAAGAATTATTTTCTGGCTTCATCTTGGATCCTGTTATGCCAAAGGAGCTAGTTGATCAGATGCATCCAGATTTGGGCAAATTTCTTATGTCTTCTTTATATTGATTTTAAAGAAATTTAAAATCTTGAGCTTGAATAACATTTTTGTTATACTTGGATTTTAATGAGAAGACATTTTGCCATAAGAAAAACTAATACACCTCTGCAAAAAGTCTCTATACCACATTTTAACATTAACAAAACAGGTTTGTGCAAGATTAATATAAAGTCTTCATAACTAGAGGAGATTCCAGGGGGCTTGTATTGCTAAGAACTGATTTTCAAGCTATTGTTTGTGTCTTAATGAAAAACGACATTTTTTACAATTCATGCTCCTTTTTAGCTCACCTGACCCAAAGGGTCATGTGAGCTATTGTCATCACTTGGCGTCCGTCGTCTGTAAACTTTTTAAACTTTTTAAAATGTTAACTCCTCTGACACCATAAGTCTAATTGCGATAAACTTGGTATGGTTGTTCATTAGTTTTCGGTGCTTAGAACTGATGTGGGGATTTTCAATTCGTCGTAAAACATGGCCGCCATGGCTAAAAATAGAACATAGGGGTAAAATGCAGTTTTTTGCAAATAACTCAAAAATGGCTACAGATATCAAAATTCTGGCATAGGGTTAAAGCGATCAGCATCTCAAGATCTACCTACCCTGGTTCATGGCACATTCATCGACCAAGAAACCTCAAACAATTTGCTTTAACAAAAGAAATGTACTCAACTTCCAAATACATGTAACATAACTTGCTATCAAGCTAGTAACCTAGTGTGAAGCATTAATTTATGAAAGGATATGGAGTAATTGAACATGAGACCACAACACATATGTTAACTCCAACTGCACTTAACTTTTATGAGTTGTATGGCCATCATTCGGAAAATTATTCCTCATCAGCAGCACTAAAACCCAAACAAAGGAAATCTATAAATCAAAAGATGCCCAAAATGCATATAACCAAACAAATCCAAATATACATGTATATAGCTAAAGGCAAACTGGTAAGTGACATTAAAGAAAAGTTAGGATAGAAAACACTCTATAAAAGATAAAGAACATTAAGTTATAAAGCTTCTCTCCCCCACCCCGAAACAAAAATCAGTTAGAATTGATAGAATATAGCAAAAGGGAAATAACTCTTTAATTGATAATCTGACAACGTTGACCCTAAATTCATTCTTTAAGATCTTGATTGGCAAACAATTCAGTAACTGCTAACTTTTCCACTAGCACTTACGGTTTACAAGATAAAGTCCAGAAACTAAGAAAATGGCCAATTTTGACAACTAAAGGGAAATAACTCCTAAAAAGAGTTGTCCCAAAACTTTGACACTGTACATGTAGGTATTAATGCTGAAGAATAGTAGTTGCTTCAGATTTTCTCTATCTCTCTTACCCATCAAGTTATCAGCCAAAAACTAAGGTCTGAGAGTAAATGTTAGAGAAAAAGGTTTCATAACTATGATCAATGATGGTACTGATTTTTATCACACTCATTAGGTATTTGTCATAAAGAAATTTGCAGATGCTCATTTTTTTATGACAAATATCTAATTGTCGGTGAGTGTGAAAAAATCAGTATCATTCACATCACCTAAAGTTGTCAAACCTATATTGATGAACACCAGTCTCAAGAAATTTTGAGAATCGTATTAACCTATTCAACATACAGGTATGCAATTTACTGTCATTATCTCACCTGTCTCGTAGGATTTATGAACATGAAATATGAATATAATTAGTAATGAAACATCAACCAGAACCTCCACACTGGTGGGAGTAGGGTCTATGTTTGGCCATGCATCCTCACAAATGCTGTTATTATAAAATGTCTCATACATGTACAAACATCCCAGTTTAAATTAAGACAATCAGTTTATGACATGCTACATGTTTGATTTTTTTGAAGCTATTCATTTAAATTTTTCTCATAAAGTTCTATAAACAAAAGTTAACAACAAAAGTGCAAAAAAGCCCCACCATAATCATTCACATTTACTTTTGCCTGGGGAAGATGGAACTTTAGACTCTTGATATTTAAAAAAAACTATATCATTAATGTTCACATGTATTTTCAACACAAAAGCATTGATGTTGGAGTTGGTTTAAAATCAGGGTATTAATACTCTACCAGCAGCATTAAGCCATAGGATGTTAAAATTCACAACTCTCCAAGACTTACCAGACCGATCTTTACTCACTGCTGAGGCTGCTCTCCTTTTTGATAAATGTTAATGTATGTTTGTGGTTTTGATTGCTTTAGAATAATGCATACAATTGTTCTAAAATGTACAATGTAACAAAATTTATGTTAATCAATACTTCAAACATTTCATAATAAAACACGCTTTTAAGTTTACTTAAAATCTGACTCAAGTCATTACTTTCCTTCATATTGACCAGGGACTGGAAGTTTATTGTTGAGACTCTATCTAAATATAGGTCTGCAGTCACTTTACCTTTAGATTTACATGCATCATATATACATTTTGTACTTGATAATTATGAATATTTCAAATATAAAGAAAAGATCAAATCATTAAAATATTTATATAGTTTTTCTTTTTTAATGTTTGTTTCTTAAATACATGCAGTACATGTACATGTATCTATTAACAAACATGGCTAAATTGTTTTGGAGTAGGAAAAACTTTGGGTCTGGCAATGTTTTATAACTTGCTAGCTGACCAAAACACCATTGGACCAAAATTTTCTTGAAACTTTGTTACTTTCATAAGAATGTGGAAATCAGTAAACTTTGTCCAGATTTTAACACAACATTTCACTATTTCTGCTTATTAGTGCTTGTGCAATAAAATTTGTTGACAGTTTCATTGATTTGTTGCAAATTATAAAGCAAAATTTACCAGTTCTCTTAAAATAAAAATTAAAAACAATATTTGAGGCCAAAAAAAAAAAAGATTGGAACAAAATATTAACAAGGAAAATAATCATTTGAAATATGACGACCAAAAAATGATCCAAACTGAATTAAGCCATTAAACAAGACAAATTTTGCCAAGAAATAATAATTTTCCAATTATTAAGTTTTGTTTTTATATGGACAAACAGAAGAAATAATAATAAGAATTTAGGTGAAAAAATCGTTTTATAAATTTGTCATTACTTGTAAAACACAGTAAAAATATAAACAAGACAAGTTTTACAAGTAATGACAAATTTATAAAATGATTTTTTTTCACCTAAACAGTATTCGGAATTACACCTTTTAAGCAAAATTATTACTAAATCCTAAGTACAAAAAAAAACCAGCAAAAACCAGGCTTCAGTTGTATGCTCTTATATATTTTCGAGTACTGGAATATGTGTTGGAAAGGCACATTTTACATATTTCTCAAATTTGACAACGTTTGGCTATTTCTTTAAAATTTGATAAATTTATCTGTTTGGTCATTGTTGTAATATTTTTGGCTTCTGTTTTGGTTTAATCAAATCTAACATTTTACCGATTTTCCAAGTTTTTTACTCCTAGCATGTCTGATGAAGGTTAATCCAGAAAAGTGCTTCACACGCAGTGAAATTTTGCTTTTGTACATTTATCAAAATCATGTCAATATGTGGATCGTGTCTTTCTGGCACATATTCCATATTCTTTCGTTTTTAATATTACAGGAAAGCACTAAATCCTCATTAATATACATGTAATGTTAGTAAGTTACTGAATTTTAGCAATTTAAAAATGTATTTTATATCATTTTTACTGTAACATATACATGTGTTATCATGATTATTATTTTCAAAATTTACATACAATTGCTATGCTAATGTCTATGTAATTAGATATCTGAAAATTGTTTTTATAATATATAAATAATTTTATATTCATTCATTTTCTTTAATTTTTATTTCATCTCCTATAAATCAACTAGTTAATGAATTTGTTGGAAAATCTTCAGAAAACATAAAGGTTGTTAGAAAAACAATAATTTCCAACTAAGAAAGCAGGCTGCATGCATGTGTATATGATTTTTTACTAGATTTTACAAAGAAAAAAAAGTTGCAGAACATTTTTTCCATATCAAACATGTCAAATAGACAAATTTATATATTTTAAAGTCAGATAGAACAATTCATTGAATAAAATGTATTAATGACACAATTATAAAAGGGATGGCTCATTGATTAATGCATGGCAAATTTTGCACCAAATGTCAGTGTACATTATTACAAGGAATAAGAATATGTAATTCCTTGATTATTACAAATAAAATACAAAACTGTATTAATCATAATTTCTACATTTCTTTTTTGGATATGCAACAATATATTTTCAACTAAATGTAAGATCAATATGTATTCATTTATTTCAAATTTCTCAAAACCATATTTTTTAATGTAAGATATTAATGTATTTTTCATGCACCAAAAAGCCAATAATTACAAAATGTACAACAGCAGTTTACTATTTACATGTTTCATAGTTTATCAAATTAGTGAATGTAATGTCTGTGTTTTTTCAAACAAAGTAAGGTTAATTCAAATGAAACTTTGAAGTTGGGCATTTGTATTTTTTTTAAAATAAAATGGTAAAGTTGAATAAATCATTACATTGAGCTCTTTATGATTTGTGTTTTTAAAAATCTCAAATAACTGAGCTGTCTGTTGAACCCTCATTTGCCTCTACGGTCATGATGGTTCAGCACACTTCAAGAATGATGGAAAATATAAAATATATCACTGCCTGTGACTTTTATGCTTCAAGTTATCCGTTTTTACACAACTTCAAGGCTTCTAAATAAATAAGTTGAAAATGTTTTGTGAAAATAAACTGAATGAAAAATCTAAAGTTTTTTTGTGTTGTGGCTTTACCTTCAATGAGCAGTCCTGACACTCCAAAATGTCGTAATTAACTCTGGACTGACATTCATCATTCAACATTAAAACCAATATCCAAACTGTCAGTGCACCAACATTGCTGCTACCCATAATATATCACAAGATACTCTCTTGCAGAAGACATCGACATGCTTCTGCCTTCTTCTCGGTTTTCATCATGCAGGGGACATAACCACTCACAAACTAAAAAGAGAGATTGTAATGCAATCAATAGTTCAGAAAAAAATCAGTGTACATTGCTTGTGACAGCAAAAACAAAAATTAAACAATAAAACAAACAAGCTTAAGTAAAAAGGTAATTTGTTATGTGTTCTAAAGGGAGAATTGCGTCTTAAACCTGTTCTTTAATCATTTTACGGTGCACATTTTAATTCTTATTCAAAGAGAGATAACCTGGAATCTCACCATTACAAAATACACGAGAAAAGGGCAGGGGTGGATCCAGAGGGGGACAAGGGACCGTCCTCCCTTTTTCTAAAAAGAAATCATTGGATATATAGAAAAAAACAATGAAGCATGACAAGAGTGGACCCTCTAGTCCTAAGCTATAAGGGTCTCTTCCATGAAGTGTTACCCCTATAGACAATACAAGACAAGACAAGACAAGATGTTTTATTTGTCAATCAAGACGGCCAGATCACTTGGGCTGATAAATTACAAACAGAATCAAATACAATAATTAAAGTATAATTTCATTGATTGTTGAGGATGTACTCTGGTCAGGAGCCAAAATTTTAAAGTATTAAACTTTTTTTCTAACCTTGATTTTTGCAATGTTCTGACCCTACAAAGGCAATATATGAAGAAAAATTAATAGTGTTTGTGCATTTTTTCTTTGTTACAGAGGTTTAAAAGTGACCAATTTTGACAATTTTATTCATTTTTAGCCATTTTTGCCCTAATTGTGACTATTTTCATGAAAAAAAATCAACTTAGAGTATTGAACTTTTTCTGATACTTTCTGATAAGTTGTATCTGATTAAAATGAATATATTAAATTTTTTAAAAAATCATATGTACGTGTGGATATAAGAAAGTTTTGTCCCATTTTCATGTATTTAGGGGTATTTTTAGCCGTTCCAAATTTCCCTCAAAATGCAGAATTTCTCATTTTTCTTAAAGCTGATGGTTAAAACTTCATTTGTTTTGTGTGTTCTTAATGCGAAAATATCTAATCAAATGTTTAAGGAAGCAAAAATGAATGACTAGTGAATATTTTTTTTCACGAGATGACTTTTTCCAACCCAACCCCTCTATTCAGAAAATCTTACCTGAATTCACCAGCAATTTAGGGCCTAAATTTTTGATTAGCGATTACTCCAAAACTACTTGTTTCAAACTCATAATTTTTTACGTAATTTTATGGTGAACATATAAAAAAAAAATAATTCCCACTGTCCATAAATTTTGAAATATTTCCAAACGAAATTTCAATGAGACCGTGGCGAAACCTGACCAGACTACATCCGTCATCTGACGACATCTGGAATTGGAGACTTTTATAAAGCTTAATGACTGAAGGTTTAAGCAAGCAACAGCTTTTCCCTATCTGCAATGGTTTTCTTTCTATAGACCAGGTGTATAGGACAAAAGCATAAAAAACCTCTATATTATATCTTAAAAGGGCTATGTCATCTGACATCTTGACCCAATGGAAACTTTTGTAAAGCCTAATGGATTGAAGGTTCAAGCAAGCAACAGATTTTCTCTATCTGCAATGTTTTTTTAGTGACGGGTGTGCAGGAACTGCTTATTCTTTCGGAGCACCTGAGTTCACTCTCGTTATCAGGTTATAGGACCTGAGTGCACGATGCTAAATGCGGTTTTGTTGTTATGTATGTTTTTTGTTTGTTGTGTGGTTTGTTTCGTTGTGATGATTTTTTTATCTACCGATTTTGTCTTCGTCTTTTCGGTTAATGATGTTTGATTGACATACCCCTTGTGTACACCTTTGTTTCTTTTATTCTATAGGGCAAAAACATGAAAAAGCACTACTTTGAGCTACTAAGGGCTATAACCCCTATAAGGGGTCATCTGACATCTTGAACCAAATGGAGACTTTCGAACTGAAGGTTTCAATGCGGATTTAGGATCGGCGTGCCAGGTGTGCGCTCTCCCGTTTGACAGTTTTGGTTAGGAACTGTATGAAACAAGAGGTAGGTCCCAGAAGATTTTTTTTCCGTTTGAAAATTTCTGGATCTGCCACAGGTTTGATAAGGGCTTTTCTCTATCTGCAAGAGCTTTTATTATAAAATATATGATAAAAAAAACTATTATTGACCTATAAGGGGTCATCTGACTTTTTCGCCCCAATGAAGAAGCGTTGTACAGCTCAATGTGCTGAACTTTTTTCTCTACTTGCAGCTTTTTCAAAAAGAATGGAAAACGCAGGTACAAATATCTAGTAGTCGATTATACCAAAACTTACTTTGTCATCAAGAGTCGATCTAAGAAAAAGAACAAATTTACAGAAGACCAAATAATTGACATGCTCAACTTTCTTATTGGCAACATATTTGTTCAGTTTTGTGGACGTGTTTTTTAGCAAACAATAGGGATTCCAGTGGGCACTAATTGTGCACCTTTGCTTGCTGATTTGTTTTTTCATTCATATGAAGCAGACTTCTTAAAATCTCTTCTAGTCAAAAAAGACCGTAGACTAGCTCTCTCTTTCAACCTGACGTTCCGTTATATTGATGATGTCCTTTCACTAAACAATTCTCGATTTGTTGACTTTCTCCATCTCATTTATCCCCAGGAGCTTGAGATAAATGACACAACGGATTCTAGGAAGTCTGCTTCATATTTAGATTAACATCTCGAAATTGACTCTCAAGGAAGACTTTCAACAAGGCTCTATGACAAACGAGATGACTTCAACTTTCCAATCGTCAACTTTCCCTTCTTGTGTAGCAACATTCCGTCCGCTCCAGCTTATGGAGTTTACGTATCTCAATTGATTCGTTACTCCAGAGCATGCGGGACTTACATCGATTTCCTTAGCAGACGCAAAAATTGCTCACACAGGGTTATGTTGCTCACACAGGGTTATGTACATGTATGTAACTCTGAAATTCATGTCACGTTAAATTGATCTTTGCGTTTTGTTACGTTCTGCAGATTTCTGTCAAATATATGGTAGTTGGACGTCACCCGTTGAAACTTAACGTGACTTTTTATTGTATGCTATATACTGCTCACTTAATTATATATGGCATTTATACTTAAACAAATTAAAGGTATTCAGGACCTAAAAAATGTGAGTCCTCACAAATTCTCAAACTCCTATAAAAAACTACTGAGTCAGTTCTACGGAGAGAAATGGCTCATTCAAATGCAAAAATCTTGTGATGGAAAATTGTGCAGCTATGGCAAATTCAAATGTAATTTCGGATTTGAACCATATCTGACACTTATTCGTTCCGAAGAGCACAGGAAAAATTTCACTAGACTAAGAATATCAGCACATAGATTGAGAATAGAACAAGGGCGTTATCAGGGTACTCCCCGACAAAGTAGGACATGCCTCAGGTGTAGCTCAGACGAGGTAGACGATGAAATGCATTTTCTATTCGATTGCAAGTTTTTAGCAAATCTAAGAACAGAAATGCTTCAGACAGTCAATCAAAACTGTCCAAATTTTCAACAGCTGCATTCAAGTGGAAAGCTAATTTGGTTACTCAACACCGAAAACGTAGATATATTACTAAAAATTTGTGAATTAATAAAGGCGTCTAATATTTAGTGGTGCAGGTGGTTTAAAATTTATTTTTTAAATGGCAAGGACAAGTGTGTGTCATAGAGCACCGTCCCTTGGTGCCGTTTGTACACGTGTAACCATTTAGCTTATATCTGCTTATGCATGTACATACGACACAAGGATGACCACCTGGTCCTGCAGCCACTCATATACAAGGGCCAAGACTGGAATGTGCCATAGAGCATTGTCCCTCGGTGCCATCTGCAGATATATTACCTCATGTGCTAGTGTATCTGCTTTTGACACGAGGATGGCCACTCCGGTTTTGTAGCTAACTTGTAGAATTATATTATATATAACTTTTTGAATCTAACTGTGCACCATTGCTTCCATTAATAGGCCGATCTCCTCGTCTGGGTTGTACCTGAGCGCTTATAATAAGAATACTAGTACTTGTTATAATCTTAATGACTATAAATATACTGAATATAAATTAACTAATATATAGGTGATAATTATATACTTCATATGTAACTTATATTAATTGTTATTACATTGTGTTAATTGCTCTGTATCATGCCCCTTGTGGGCCCATGCTTTTGGTTAATAAAACATTCTTCTTCTTCTTCTTCTTCTATATGTATTATGTTTGTTTTTTTTACTCAAATTTAACTTGCTAAAAAATAACCTTCACAGACTATGTTTATACTTATCATTTATTACTCCATAATGTATTAATATTTTCAAAACTTTAATTTGTTTATTCATTTATTTATTTTTTTGCAGGTGAAAGTTTTAGAAGCTTAAGCTACTCATTTAGAATAGCTGCAAACACCATTTCACAGATTGTACCTGAAGTTTGTGAGGCACTGTATAACTCCCTTAAAGACGATCATTTAAAGGTATATTTTGACTGCAATTGAATACTTTTACCATTTTAGCAAAACTTTAAAGTTTATACTTATTGACTGGGTATGTGGGAGATAGAAATTTTTAAATTTTCATTACCCATTTCGTCATTTCGAAATTTTATTCCTCGTCATCGTACACATCTTATTAACACTAAACTATTTTTTATTACATCTCTGGTACTTTGAATTGGTTTAGAATGCTTAAAATAAAAATGTCCTATACATGTACAATAAAATGTATCTTTTGTAGACTCCAAATGATGAAACCGAGTGGGAGAAAATAGCAGCTGAATTCAAAGAAAGGTGGAACTTCCCTAACTGTACTGGAGCTATTGATGGGAAACATGTAGTTTTACAGGCACCTTTTCACAGTGGCTCCTACTAATATAATTACAAACATACACACAGCATTGTTCCCATGATGACATTGGTTGATGCAAATTACAGATTCACATATATTGATGTAGGAAGTAACGGTCGTATAAGTGATGGCGGTGTTTTTAGAGAATGTTCCTTGCAGAGCAGTTAAGAACAAAATAAGTTAAATTTTCCAACCCCTACATGCTTGCCTGGTAGAGAGTATCCTGTACCTTTTGTTATAGTTGCCGACGAGGCCTTTCCTCTAAAAGAATACCTCATGAAGCCATATCCCCAAAGGTCGGGACTATCGCCTTTCAAGGGCAAGACGAGTCGTAGAAAATGCCTTTGGCATACTTTTTAATCGATTCAGGGTCTTGAGATCGCCAATAATGATATCTCCAGAAAGTAATGTGTTGATGTGCCCTTCACAACTTCCTTAGACCAGAAACTTACAAAGCAGTTGACCA